>OZ005742.1:66380197-66508828 GCA_963930735.1 Dioctria linearis | reverse complement strand
TATTGCGTATACATACTGTATGTATAAATAGCCACATCCGTAATAAACATCAAGGTTTAATGGCAAGAGAATTCATTTGTAACGCAAATTTACTAATAGAAACCAGTCAGTTCTAGATTTAACTAAGAGCTACGCGAGAATTCAGCCACAACCAGAATTAACTACATATTCTTTAGTTACGACTAGTTCTAACAAATCGCTCTCGTTAATTCTAGTTTTAACTGTGTTATATTAGTTAAAACTAGAATTACCGAGAGCGCTTTTTTAGAACTAGAATTTCCTAGTAAAATCGGGTTTTGACGGATTTCGTATTTTGACTGTAACATATACATGCCTGTCGCCCTCAATCCATTAACTGTAAGAATTGTATTAAAATTTGTTCTCGTCAAGCGTCTACCAGGGTTTTGGTACATGTATCTCAAAACTTCTTGATCCCAGTTATGTTCAAATAATCGGTTAACTGATTTATCTAGGGGCTGAAGCTCATGGGATGTATTGCTTGGTAGGCAATAAGGGACTATGTCATGTTTTTCAGCTTCTTCAACAATACCGTAATCTAAGTGGGATGATGTTCTATCGAAGATTAATAAAGTTTTCCCTCGTGTCTCATTACATTTTGACAAATGTGTGATAAACTCTATATATAAATCTGTGGTCACACTACCCTGCATTACCATTACCTTTCATTAGACTTTCAGGTGGCAAGTTATTATTAAACTCAGGTTCTTGCCTTTGTCCTTTTAATATTCATATCGACGATATAGCCGCTAAGACGGCATTTACACACCTGGCGATAGTGACATTTTCGGTATGCTCTGGCGTAATTAAATCAACACGTCGACACTCTTTTTTCGCCAATACAGTTTACTGATTGTGAACAGTCAAGGGACATCCCCTTTCGTCCATATTATACAGGCGTTCTCAGTGATTTACCATATGAAGCCCATCGTACACGTTTTGTACTTCTTGAAAATGTTTGTTAACGATTGGTCTATTTAATTCTTGAACTCTTGCGGGATTCATAAATTGTGCTTTTCTCTTTGAAATTTGGGGATGCCGCTTCAAGAACACCTTAAACCAGTCCTTACCGGCAAGGCCAACATCTTTATTAAAATTGTTTTTAATATTGCATTTTTCGCAAAAAATAAATGCTTGTCTACGAATAAGTTTAGGTGTAAGTGGCATCCCATTGTTTGCGAATCTTATTATCCTGCTGACAATTGCATTTTCCACTTCCTTATTCATTATTGGACTGCGGCTTAAATTCTTTGTGGTCTTGCAAGTTTTCAAGTGGGTCCCAAGCGTTCTCCTTGAAATACTATAACAATCTGCTGCAGCACGCTGAGTTTATTGTCCCCATTCTACTGCTACCATGGCTGCACGTAAGGTGTACAGACTTCGTGTCGTTATTGGTTTGGTAGGGTATTAAGGCCCACGGTCTACTCCACTGGTCCTTATTAGACCTATGGCAAGATTTTATAAAAGATCTCATTAATAAAATAAACATAATTCTGAACGAAAATAAACACCGAAATCATAAACTACAGTACCTGACGTTCAAACTAAACATGTTACTACATTTCGAAATGGTAATTAAACAATAGAACTTATGATTTTGTCTAGGCGTAACTTATAATTCGAAGCAGCCTTACTCCTCTCGGTGAAGTACCGTTCGTTACTCGCAAGAAGGCGTTGCGAGCCGTCAGACGCTCTCGACGGCGTTCGTGTTGATTTAATGCATGTGTGCATAAAGTATGGGATTGCCTCGATTCATTTTAGTGGGAGTTTTTAAATGTGGGCCTTATTACCATCCGGGCCTTATTTGTCGCAGGTACCTTAGTCCTATCCGAAAATCGCAAGTTATCGATAGCCCTATTTTAAAGTGGCGCAGCTTATTTTCAAGAGTGGCGCGAGCAAAAATGCATGGAAAATACGAAAACCTGTACCAAAAATTTAAATCAATATTATTACATCATAAAAATAAATTTCTTTAGTTAGATACCAGAAGAGTGCAAAAGTGGAGCATTCGCAACTTATTACCGCACAACTTGGCACTACTCTTAAACGCAATCACTTTGTATACAATTTAATCTATATTTCTTATTGGTTGCATCTAAATCCTGGAATGAGTGATTCACAATAACTATTCATATTATTTAATGTCACAATTAAACCCTCATTTCATAATAAGCTCTGTAACTTTTTTTTTTAATTAAAATATTTAAAAGACAAAATTTTGCGTTTTTTACCCAAAAACCATTTAATACAAATATCCTGTCTTAACATGCGTACATCCTAGCAAGTAAACCAGTGTTGCCAATTAATTTTTCTATAATCTGATAAATGTATCTTGAAAATTGGCTAATAAACGGATTTTTAAAAGCGGGAAATTTCAAACGATAATTAGAACTGAACTTACAACAAAAGCTTCAACTTTTGAATACATTTATTTGACGTAAAAATTAACAATTAATTCCGGAAAAATACATGACAGTACCCTTGATTTCGCTTACCAATTTGATACTCTTTCGGCCTCCAGAGGGAATGCAGCATGTTTCAAATGAGATCGCATTACTAGATATTGAATATCGATCGTGATTTTATCCTTGCTTGGGGTAAAGCGAATCGCGTCGAATTTAATGATTCTAAGACCAATATCTGTTTCATCTCCTTAAAACAAGATCATCATTTAACCACCCACTAAGCATTCTTGGCATTATCATTTCCAGTAACTGGACAGATTAGATCATCTCTGTTGCCAAAGAAGCATCCAAATGTCTTGGATTTCTGAAAAGGTATAAGAAATATTTCAGCTCATCAAATCTAGCGATCCTCTAAAAGTCCTATATCACACCTAGAATGGAATACAATTCCTGCATCTGGGCTGGGTTTGGCCGTACAGCCTTATCTACATTGGATATTTTCCAAAAAAAGCCTCTAAGTTCATTGACGATATGCCAATAACTTGTCATATCGACTCAATCGAGCACCGTCGCAATGTTGGATCCTTTATCGCTACACGCATTGCAAATGATCCGATGAAATATCTATCTAGTCGGATTCTTTGTAGATTAATTCCTGCAAGTCGCGCACATCTTCTCATCCTTCGAAATACTTTCAGCCGTACAGTAAAATTCTGAGATGTTTTCTTATCGGGAATGTGCAACAGTCTACCATCTCCTGATTTTGCTCAGGCTTATAATTTGCGAAGGTTCAAGAGTGGCATACATCGGCACCTCCGCCACTCTCCTGATGTCCTCTAATCCTTTCCCTATCTCCTTCCTGCCATGCTGTGCTGTACGTCGTACGGTATACCCTGAGCTTGGCTAAATAATATTAGAAAAGAAAAAAAAATGTAAGAAGATTAAGACATAAAGATAAGACTATATTCAAAACAAAACAAATTTTGTAAATGGGGGGGGGGGGGGGGGGGTTGAGCGTGAGAGAAAAACCAAAACATATGGCTGAGCTATTTTGGTTTTCCTTATAAACTGTGAAAGTTTAATCCAAATCGGAGATGGTCAGGTTTCAAGGTGATGGGTTTGGTGTGGAATGGCTGATAGGGGTTGGCCTGACAATAAATTGTTCATATTTTAAGAATATCCTAAAATATGGGAAAAATTTGGAGAATGAAATCTCATTAATATAAAATATTTTATATGAAAATTTGGGTAACCCCTGCCCATAACTTGTTCATATTTTTAGAGTTTCAATGTAATATAACGTAAAATGCGAAAATATATTTTGTGAATTTTATTTCTTTCTAGATGTAGAGTTTTCAACGTTTTAGCTACTTGTGCAAAAAAAATTGACAACCCCTGCATAAAAGAAATATTTTGGTTATTAGGTAGTTGTTAAATATTGTTAGAAATCTATATTTCAATTTTAATTAAAATCGGTAAATGGGTTTAAAAGTTACTTTCGATTTGCGAAATTCAAAAATAACTCACTCCTGGGACGTGTATGCTAATTCACTAATGAAAGGGTTAAATAACGCAAGACATCTTTGAGTATGTAAAACTGTAGTTCTATGTACATATATGCATTTATATTTAAATTGTTTCAATCGAACATAATATATCACTTCTCAGGATTTCGAACGCCTTAAATTCATCGTTAACTACTTTTTCATCTGCGTAAATTTCGAAAGATTCAATAATTTTAACCATAGAAGGACTTATATCAATATAATGAGCAACACATTTCCAATGACTGTTATGATTGCGTTAAAAGTTTTGCAACCAAAATCATTACGCTGAATCTTGCTTAACTTTAGCATATGATAGCGCAAAAACTAAAAGCAACCATGCGAATTTTTTCCAGCTCTATATGAGGATTATTACCTTTTCAATCTTGAAACTACATTACAATTAATATGAATTTGAATGGTTGCGCATAAGACCAACCATATCGTACAACTGAATCGAGTTTCTGTTTTTTCGATTTGCATCGCGAGTATGGTCTAAGTGCGAACTCGGAAGTATAGCTTGCATATTAATAATCCCGAATTAAAGTCGGCTGTATCCACTGACTTACAACAATGGACTGAGCGATTTGCTATTTCATGTGGCACAAAAAAATATTGTGTTTCTGTATATCAGATTTTGAGCACCTTTTAATATCTTTACCACATGAAAACATGCAAAACTCAACCAATCAGATGAAATTTTACATCCTAAAATCGAATTAAATAAAAAAAATATATTATCTTGCGTCCAAGTGATATTTTAATCGCTTGTAAGAAATTAAACTCATTCCTAGTATAATTTTCAAAAGGTTATTTTTACCTGAATCCTGCATATGGGCAAGAGAGACGGAGCATGGTAAACACTATCTTTACCTTATTCTTCCTGCTGTGATTGCAAAACATTAAATGGCATAAGAAAACGTTCAGCAAGCGATGCCATAGCGCGAAAGAAAAAACTATAAAACTTGTGCCCGTCTATAGGAAAATGACAATCGCTCAATCCATTCTTATAAGTCAGTGGCTGTAGCAATATCAAAGTCGGCTACAAATCGACTGTCGTCCAAATAACATTTTTTTCGCCTATTTAAGTTGAAAATCGTCCAATTAGCCGATGTTCGGAACGATTGGTAACACTGAACTGTACCAAACGGAATAAAATTAAAAATAATCTACCTCGTAGAAGGCACTTGAAAGAAAGAGAGAGAAACAACAGAGAAATAGTGAGTGAGCCACACTATAAGACGCTCCACTCGTCAACAGGTTCCTCTACATATAAAAACGAATTTTGGGCAAAATGAATATTTGCTGATGAAGGAATTTATTTTTAATGAATTTAACAAATTCAAAATATTTTCATTGCATTTTTGAAGAAATTGTAGAGATTGAAAAAAAAATTAGGTCAAAAGCACACACATTAAAAAGAAAAATTGCAAACCTACTTAATAATGCAGTTAGCAAGAAATGACTAGGTATGAAAAGTTAATATACTTTAATAAGGCCTTTTTACGGACAATCAAAGATCTTCCATCTACCCATTATATTTCCTTTAAAAGATAATAACAATAGCTTCAACTTGCCCAATTCAGAGCCGTATTTCCTGACATATTACAAAAGGATACTTATGTAGTAAATGGTAAAGTAGCACTTCACCTAATAATAACAACAGATCTAATAAAATCCACTTAAATTTAAACAAATACATCACAAGTGATATCGTAAGCAAATCACGTTGAGGTAAATTTGTTTGAAAACCCGACCCCTAGATTAAAGCAATAAAAAAATATATATTTTTTATTGAATACAAGGTGAATCGGAAGATGTAGTCAATGAAAAATGGGACGGTAGTCATCATCCCTTTTGTACACAAGTGATTTAATCTATCAAAGGATAGACGACTCCTTAACTTATCGTCGTTCGTCTCTCTAGCCCCATCAATTTGAATTCATGCGAAAGTAAAAATAAATAAATAAGAAAAAATAAAAATCTGAAAACCTAATGACTTCCTGATGGGCATAGGCTTTTGTAATTCAAGGATGATTTCTAGGGATTTTTTTTTTTGAGGAGGGTACCTACTCCATTTATTTATCAATTGATTGTTAAATCAACAATTTTGGGATAAAAAATTGGAATAACGTGCTCATCACTTTTATTCTTTGCTATGTTACGAAATTCGAATGTGAATGAGAGTATTTTTTTTCCTGGAAGTTTAGATCTCTCTGTATAGAAATGATGATTTCCTAAAGGAAACATTTTGATTTATTTCTGGATTTTTAATATCGTTCTCTCACTCTGTATCTTCTTCGCGTATAATCATGAAAATTCAATAAGTCCTGAGAATTTTGTCTCTCAAGGGTGAGTTCTTCAGGAATATGAAGTTTTGGAATGAAATTCACGTGGCTTTTAAATTTGCTCGAGGTGACATGGGATATAAAAGCTTTGCTTTTTGATTACAACGAAAATTCTATTTCTTTGTTTAATTATTTTTACTTGAAAATCATGTTTTCGTCGCTCGTGTTTTTTTTCTCTTACCTTCTGATATAAGATTTGTTTTGTTATTTTTATCTGTATCATATTTTGTTCTGGCTCGGATACATCGTGTATTTATTTTAAGAACAAGGAAATTAGTATAAAAAACGAGTTCATATCCACAATCACAAACAATATTTCGTAAATTCATTAAAAAAAAAGCAGAATCTGCAGGGAACTGTTTCACTTTGATAAATGAACTCGAAAAATACCGCACGAGATATTTTAAGTATTTTCATAAGTTCTATTAAAATATTATAGAAAATTGAAATCCAATCTATACATAAATTAACATTTCCATTATTTTGCAATTGATTCTAGTTTTGTAGAAAGTAAGAGAGTTTATCTGTATATAAATAGCCATTCCTGGTAATTTTATCAATCGATTGGAATTGCATTGAAATCACCAAAAATTTAATGTTATACATATCGTTGATATTTGTTCTTTAGCTTACCAGGAGGTAAAACGGTAAAGAGCTAGTAATTTCTTGGTTGATTGGTTAACAAGGGACATAAAAGTTATAAAACCCTGCGGCCAACTGACCCTCTCATTTCCTTAAATCAAGCCAGCCCTATTGTGTAGGTCTAAAAGCCGAGAAGTGGTCTGCACATCAACTCATCAGGATTTAGCTGTATTTTACCAAACGATACCATACTACTCTTAACTATCGCTCGACATTCCTGCAAAACATATAAAACAGCTTTCTCCAAGCAAACTCGCAAACTCTGCAGATGGGATCAGAGCCTATGTTCATAGTGATAAAGTGATTTCTCAGTTGACACTGGCTGGCCGATAATTAGACGGTGAGGAGTCTAATATACGTAATCTAATCACCATGAAACACCTGGGACCATTATGTCCCGCGATGCTCTTCCAATAGTAGCTACATGATGTGGTATCTCATGCATGTTTGAGATGGTACCATTTGCGGCACATACATCCATAGATTAACTCTAAGACGACCAGAGGTACAGTATTGGTATCCTAGGATTCAAATTACCTAAGGCTCTGGTCTGTATGGCATAAATCTTGACCTGGAATATATATGTAGCATGGACCCTTAAGATGTGAAGCCTAGCCGCAGCACTCCAAATCCTGGTTCAGACAGCTGCCTTAGTTTCAGACTCTTCCGTGCACCAGAAGAATTCTCCACTGAGTATTATCGGGAAACTCCAGGCCTCTTGGTGTTTCACCACTATACTGGGTGATTGAAACGTTAAAGGTCTCACCCGAATATCTTCTCTTAGAAAATATGCCACTTGCATCCTGTATGCAGCATTGACAGTCGAACTGTCCACATCCAGGTTTAAAGTGGTATTCTTTGCAGTGCCGCTGACGGTGTTGTCCCTATGAGACCCGTACTGCTTAGACACGCTATTCTCTGTGTATTTACTACTCAATTTGGCTTCTATTATAGTGAGCTTGATTCTGTGCCACCATTTAATGGCTCCATATGCCAACATGGGTCTTATGATGGTCGTATAAATCCAATACATGGGCCTGGGTTTTAGACTGTATGTCATACCTGTAGATGGACAACTTATGGTCTCTCTAAACTAAAATTCACTGGAAATAACTTCAATGAATTTCTATAGTGCATTGAAAATGCAAAAAAAAAATCGAGCCTGTTGACCCAGCAATCAGAGAGGTCTCATCAGTATGTTTAGCTCTGATCGCCTACCATAGAAGTTCGATGCTAGTGCCATATAGCGACAAGGGGAATAATCACCTAATTTAAAACTTACAATGCGGTGTAGGCACTTCGGTGACCGTATCTTCGAACTTCTATGTCGTACCATACTCTCTGCGGCACGCCCAGAATGAGTTTCTGGCTTTCTCTGCGATGATGGAAAGGTGTAAATTCCCATATAATTTAGAATCCATCAATAACGCTAGATATTTCGCTTGGTTACTAGTAAAAGGTATCAGGGCAGTCTTGCCGGGGTTGAGTGGTCAATATTATTTTCGATTGATCTGATTGCCGTAGCAAGATATTTGATCTATCCCGGTGTATTCGGTGGAAGCATAGTTTTTATATACCTAATGATTTTATTAGAGTAAAATTTAATAACGCTAATAAGCCTTACATACTCCAACCTCTATTATTCTAAACTTGTCATAAGTACCTAGTCTTAAATATATAGTTATGAAGCTATATCGAGGCTCATTTGAATAAGCTGAAGATAAAATAACGATCTGAAATTTAATGGGGCATATTGGTCTTCTATTCAAATTTTCTTATTTTATGATATGACTCAATATCTTTTTGTACCTAATATGTAAAAACAAAAGTTTTTCTTGCATTATAATGACTTAATAAAAGGACAAATATGGCACAAAGATCGAACAAGTATTTTCAAGAGATGTGATTCCGGAGGAATTCAGATAAAGCTTTTAAATATTTTGTCGGTATCACTTTTCTTCACACTAAGATCAAAATATTTCAACTTTAAGGCAAATTAGCTTTAAAGAAAAATGTTAATGCTTTGTACGTTCATAACACCCTGTATCAAAAAAAAAATACCGCAAACCTCTAAAACTATTTGTAGACAATTTACAAACCCTGCAAAGTTGGTTACAACCAGCGCGGTGTCCTATATCCTTGCCCTACTTAATTTTAAATGTCTAGCACATTTCCTTTTTCTTTTATTACATCCAAAGGAATTTTAAGCAGAAAACATTAAAATGTCTGCTATGGTTTGAAAATTGTCGTAATTTTCATCGCACCAACTGCGGCCAATATTTAAAAAAAAAAAATTTTTACATGAAAACCTAACAACTTTAAAATTTCCATACTGCTCCTGTTCCCTCCAAAGTCACTGAAAAGCTAAAATTGTTTAAACAAACTTTGAACTATCTCATCCAAAGTGTGATAATTTACCTTTGTATGCTACTAAAAGGTACACAAACCGTCGAAGAACAGGGGATTCATCGGAAATCAATTCACAGATGTCTTAGCAACTGTAGCAATCTAACTATTTCAAGCATGTCAGGCATATGAGAAATGATAGTCACAGAAATAATGCCAACGTTTGCAGTGAGAGCTTCTGGTCTCTACAATATTTAAGGACGAGAACAAAACTATGTCGGAGCATCCTGCCACAATATCCAATTTCTTGCTTTCATTCTGGGCTGCACATCAAACGTAAATTGTTCCACTTCACATAGAGATGTAGAGGAGACCTATATAACTGGGAATTCATGGCTGCAGTGCAGAGTCTGCCACTACTGAGTACACTTAGTGCAACAAGCTGCTTGCGGCGCACTTGAAATTCGAATTTTATCTTTGAATTGTATTGCACTGAACGGGTGCCATTTGTTGTCCTATTTTAGCAAGAGTTGTTCCACTTTGTTTCGAAATTAGGGCTAATTTTTCATTCCTGTTGCATTGTTGCCTCCTACCTCCTGCCTCCTGTAGTACGGAGAATAAAGTACGATTTAGTATCGAGATAGGATGTTTGTGTATACTTAAAGATTTCATAAAATGCATTTATAGAGCTTAGAGTTTTTTTGTTTTTTTTTTTTAATTCAATTTTATCATCATTCCAAAATGTTTCTATTTTTTCCTAAACTGCTAAAGGAGTGGGAATGGAAGTTTAGAGATTGAGTAGTACGCGACGTATTAGTGTTCTAGATTTTAGAATTAAAAAATATTTATATATTTTTACCTAAATAATTTGCACTATTTCGATGGGAGTTGTAGGGGATAATAGTAGGGTGCTTCTAAGTAAATCGGTGATAAAAGTCTCTAATCTATTCACAGACTTCAATAATATAGAAATATTTACTTACCTTTTTCCCGTTTAAAATTTAAAATTAGGGAATAGAAAAATTTTTAAGAATTTTTATTTTCAACGAATCTAAATTAAATAATAAATACAAAAATAAAAAACAACCGTTTCGTCCGGGATTTAATTTAGAATCGTTAAAAATAAAAGTTCTTAAAAATTCTTCCATTCTCTATCTTGACCGATTCTAATAAATGTGGGTTCGATTCCCGTCAGCGAAAAATTAAAATTAGGCTTTGTATATACATAATTACAACAAAAATGTTATAATAAATTTTATATTTTATAAGAAAAGTAGGAATCGTAAGAATTGATAAATGTGCGGTGTATAAAAATATTAAAATTTATATGTTTCTTCACGACCTTTGCTTCATGTAATTCTTCTTGTATTACCCTAAGCAGAGGGCAATCATAATAAAGAAAGGGCGGTCCCGGTTTGTATGGGATAAACTGAAATTCAGGGAATCTATGACAAAAATAATAAGAATTAGGCCTTTCACAACCCTAATCAATTTAAAATAATAATAATAATGAAAACAAAAATTCAACTCAAAATGAAAAAAAAAATTAATAAATAAGCAAAAATGAAAAGCAAATCCAAAGAAAAATGAAATAAAAACTTTGAAAAGTGGTAATGAGTTGTTTACCCTCTCGAGACCCGTACAATATACGATCGAAAATTCCATAAAGAAATTGTTGAGAGTACAGGTGCTGTGTGTAAAGTGTTTCGATCAGCAGTAACAGGGCGATCTCATCAGGACAGCAATGAACCGCGAAACTGCCTGCTGTCTACACTACAGTAAACTCTGATACTAATAAGTTGCTGGTGGATATATATCAATTTAGTTATTGATCTTCGGCTTTAGGCCAGAAATTGACAGTACATCTGTACTTGTCTTATAATTTTTTCTGCTCATATGCGGTAGGTTGAGAATTGCCTGTAGACTTGTATATTGTACTGGTATCGAAAGAGTAACACCACCGTTACCACTTTTCCACTTATTAGTTAAAAATGGGATGCCCAAACATTCTAATTGTGTAGACTACCAATTTTCCTTAGTCCAAATTATCCAATTCTTAGCATTATGGACCTGGTGAACTATTACACTAGGTGCGGATTCAAGTTAAACCTTGATAAAACCGACTTTATTCTCTTTCGTAGGCCCACATCCAATTCAAGGTCTATAAGAATAGCAAGCATTTGCAAAACAGCTTCCTTAACCCTTAGTATTTAGTTTCGTGATCAAACCGAAAGACTCGATAAAGTATTTGGAATTAGATTCAGCAAAATCTTCACATTCAGGGATCATGCAGAGGCCGCAATCAAGAAAGCCAACTTAGTCTAGTGGTCTCATTAGTCCCCTCATGCGAAAAAGCTCCGGCCTGTCCAGTAAAGTTAAATTCCTATTATACAAGCAAGTAATCAGACCGGTAATATTCTATGCGTTCCCCATTTGGTTCACTATCAACAAGACAACATTAGGCAGAATACTAACTTTTGAGAGAAAAATTATAAGAGCATGTACTGGAAAGTTTTTTAAAAGTCTTTTCAGGATGTTCAGCAATAAGGAGCGATACGAGGCAGCGAGAGAAGCCGGAAAATTTTCTCCTCTGGACAAGATCCTCATCGGGCAAGCGCAGAAGACCATCAGCAGAATTCAGCATCATTCTAACAAAATGAGTAACTGTCGCCCTTCATCATAAACCTTCAGCAGAATGAAGAGCTTTTTATGATCACCCCGAATGGTATCTCCCTCTACCAAACTGTACTGGAACAAAATTCCCATAGAGGATAGTTAAGATGTAAATAAGTTAGTTTGTCAAAGGTATAAGTATATCATTAATTAGGTGGAATTTCACTTTTTAGGATTAATACATAGTATAGGTAGCTTTAGCGCAGGGCTAAATAATAAGATCGTTAATGTTAAAAATAAATAATGAATATTTCATAGGCATAAGATAAGGAACTACAGTTCAATCAACGTAGTTAAATTTTTATACTAGCTGGTAAGTATAGCATTTATTGTTAGAGTAAAACTTTAATAGTTAAGAAACATATTTAAGAAAGAATTGTACATAATAGTCGCTAAATAAATTATTCTATTCTATTTTCTTAAAATTATTGCCGTCTGAGTTTACTGTAGTATAGACAGCAGGCATCATTGCTGTCCTGATGAGATCGCCCTTTTACTGCTAACCGAAACACTTACACACAGTACCTATACTCTCAAAAATTTCTTTATGGAATTTTTGATCTTCGGCTTTAGGTCAGAAACTGAGAAAGAAAAATTTAAAAAAAAATTAAAAATTAAATAAAAACAAATTCCGTATAAAAAATTATAAATAATTCCAAACAATGATGAAGCATTTTTTAAGAAAAAATAAATTCAAGCGTGTCACATATTTCGTGTAGGCGCAGCAGCCACTTGATCCAGCAAGTCGATATAGGGTGTACAAATTAAATGCGCAAGGTATGCAGTAAAATGAAGCGTGCCACATCAAGTGTGGCAAAGTCTGTATAAAACTGCCGTTAATAGGTGAAGTAAATTGCTGCAGCTTGTAGCAAAGGTGTATATACAGACGCGGTGATTACGCAACCCCTTATTCTGAAAAAATGAATAAACTTAATTAGTTTTCTACTAATAGTATTGTTCTTTAATCAGTCTAGGCGCAAGTCTGTCCCCTTTGAGAAAAGCTGAAAATAAAATGATTTTATGTAATTTGGGCGCAATACAGCTTTAATTGCACCTTGTCTCAATTCAATACGAGATCCGTCTGGATTGGATTCTCAAATCGGAATGCCAAATGCAGTCAAGTCAAGTCAGGATTGTTTTGCGCCTTTTTCTTTTATGGTTGTTGGGTTTTCCCGCGATTCTCTCTTCTATTTTCATTTTTATCATTGAGGCTCATCTTTAGCCGTCAGTGCGATTTTGATGTCATCTCTTGTCCTCTGTTGACAGTTGTCATTTGTAACTTTTCAACTTCTGTTTCACTGTCGTTTTTTGATTTACAACGCGCCGAATCACCCGTACTGCATGTCCTTTTGAAGTTCATTGTTAGTAGGAGGGGGCGGGAGGAAGATTTGTGAGGATAAGATGTGAATTTTTGGCAGAGTTTAGGAATCGATGTTAACTAAGGCAAAGAATGCCAAATGCTTGGAGCAGCGCGCTTTATATACGCTTCGAAAGAATTGCATTAAATGCTTAAATTGCTTCATTTTGCATTTTGAATGGGCTATCCCACACGAGTATTCCTGGTGCAGTATGCAAGCAGGTTTCTTTGGGAAAGAGGTGAGAGGAAGCCAACGTGATATCTCTCCAAAGTCTAGTGATATCTCTTTGCTCCTTCTCATCTATTACCTAGAAAACCGGTATGCATACTGAATCAAAAACACTCGTCTAGGATGGCCAAATGAGCGTCGTGGTGTGCTGAGTAGAGACTTGCTTCATTTTGCATTTTGAATGGGCCATCGCACATGAGTATTCCTGATGCAGTATGCAAACAGGTTTTCTGAGGAATAGGTGGGAAGAGCAAACATATATCTCTCCAAATTGTAAAGATATCTTTTTGCTTCTTCTCACCTCTTCCCTAGAAAAAGGATATTTTCATATCACTATTTCGTGGTGATGTTGTCATCGTGTTATTTGATGTCTCTCTCATCTGAGTTGCTGGGAGCAGTACATCAGATAAGTATTTATAATTTATATGCAACATTTTTTTTTTCAGGTTGTGGCAATCGTGAGGAGGAATCTTGTATAGTTGGGGAGAAGGATTCTGCTTTTTATGATTTTGTGTTCGTTTAGTTAGTTTTGTTTTCTTTATAGGTTCGTGGACCGAACACTTCTTAAACTTGCGAAATAAATATTGTGTGTATTATGTAGTTACAATATCATTATGTAGTCAGAAAACCGAAGTTAAACAGAGGTACTGTATGATTCTTAATTTTTTTTAGGATCGGCAGTTTTGACATCATAAATAAATTAATAAATCAGTAACAGAATTTTATTTCTAAAGTTGTCGACGACGAATGCATTACATAATGCATTAGATTTTCCTAAGTAAAGGAGCAAAATAGTTAATACTCTGATGTCAGAATAACTAAACCATTGTTTCGCTTTATGATAAATTTTCGTTATAGTCAGAATATTGCCATTACTTTCCCATCCTAGGTATAAAAGCGGTCAATTATCTATGCACTACTCCAAATACCTGAATCATGCATGGTCTGTCCCTACATACCTTACAAAAATATGGATATTTGTGCGTTAACAATGTATGCGTAGAGGTAGAGTATTTTCTGGTAGCCAATTTCGAATATTTGAATTTTATGTAATATATTGTAACAATTCTGAATTCTTCAGAGTGCTTATTATTGTTATTATATATATATATGTAGGTACATGTTCTCCCATTTTATTTAAATACGTATTACTCCTGAAATTTGTCAGTATTTTGTTATATACATTTTTTTATATATAATTTTTTATGGTTCTTCTTTACGATTTTTTCCATATTAATAAAAATCATTTTCGTATTAAAAATAAATGTTAAAGTACGTAACTTTTGTTATTAGCTTTAAATATTACTATAAGTTATCAGATTTTAACATATTATTTCAATAAATATTTTTTTTTATATGACAATTTCCCTTCTGTAAATTTTTTCTTACTTTGTGGCGGCAGCATTAATCGCTCGCAACATAAAAAGCATATCTTATGCTCTCTTCAAATTTTGCGAGCTGTCACCAGTCTATATTGTTGAAATCTGTGAATCTATTGTAGGCAAAAATGAATTAAGATATAAAGAATCGGGTCGGGAGGACCTTGTACTTTCCTGAGAAATATGTACATATACATAGTTCTTTCCTAGCCCTTCTTCAGCATTAAAAATTAGCTCTGCTCTTTCAGAGAGCAATAAAGGAGCACAGAGTTTTGCTTGCTTACTCCAAGAGAGCTCCGAAGGAAAATATTATGGAGAATATAGGTTAATAAGTGGTAGATAAAAATGTTGTTTATACGCAATTTAAAAATTATCGAGCCTATTGTTCGTCGGCGTCTTATTTCATTACAATTTTTGAGTTCCAAATCGCAGTGATTTATGTGATGATCAGAACTTCTAGAAAACGATATTTACCTAAATGATTTCATTTCATTAACAACAACAATAAACCAGTTAAAAAGCTGGAATTGGTCTAAGACCAATTCTTATGATACCCTAGATGAATGCCCGTATAAAGTTTCGTATGGTCAGCGATCTATAGAAGTTTTATATTTGAAATGGTTTTTCGCATACATTTTTAAGACGGTTCGTAAATATCATTATAATCAATTTTATAGAATTTCATATTCTAAAGGAGTTTTTAGTACAATAAAAATGTCACAGCACCTATATGTAAAAAACTTAAATTTGTATATGGCAACATCAAAAAGTGGTTTCCCGATTTATTCCATTTTTGAATATTTATTTACTTTTACTATAAAAACAAAATGTACCGAATTTCTTGTCTCTATGTCGGCGCGTTCTCAGGCAGTGTACAAATATTTGGTGGAAACCGAAATTTTTGTATGGCAACCGCACGAAGGAGTTGCCCGATTTGACTCATTTTCGAAATTAATTTTACATTTTTTTTAAAGTCCGTGTATAAAATATCAGCTCTCTAAGTATACGTGCTCTCGAGTTATCGTGCGCGCAGACGGACATGCAAGAATCAAAATAACTTTTAATTTTATACATGGGTGTCCAATCCATTTTTCTCTACCATCATTATTTCTGTGCGCTACAAACGGAATGACAAACTTAGTATACCCTTTGGATTTCATCTGGCGAATAAAAAGAACTGTGATAAAATAATGAGATCCGTTCTTGCCTATCTCGGAACTACAAGCGATTGGTGTTATCAAATTATATGCATATGCATATTCATTAAGATCTAATTCCTTCATTTCAATGCTGGTTCGGGACTGTAGATATGTGGGTACCAGGATTCGACGGGCTTGAAGGGAATGAGATTGCTAGCTACCTGGTTAGAAAAGGGACAGAATCTCCATTTACTGCACCTAAACCCTTCGGCGGCCTTACAAAAAGGCACCTAGCAGGAGAAATATTGCCCAAAAGAGAAAATGCTTATGAGCAACTATGGCAGAGTTTTCTGGAGTAACACCTTCAACTTCCTGTATAAAGACTTAAAAAAAAAAACCTTCAACTGTATAAACACCAGTTCAGGATATTTTCTGCCATATTGATTGGCCTTTGCCTATTTGGGTACATGCTTAAGAAAATTGGCAAAAGCCACAAACGATATCTATCGATTATGTAACGAAGAGGAAGAATCTTGCAAGCACGTAATCTACGAATGTATAGGCCTCCATTACCAAAGACTCCAATGTGTGAGTAAGGATTTTGTAACCTCATCGATTGTCCGGAATCCCGCACTAATGAGATAGTAACCTACTTAAAAAGGGCGATTGTGGACTGGGCCTAACACGACAGAAACATTGAAAAAAGGCTTTTTTTAGGCCGCAGTGCCTAGAGGTCGAATCTCAGGCTCCCATCCCCAACTTAAATGACAATAATAACAATAATTTTGATATATATTCGATTTTAAAAGTGTATTGAAATAGCTCAGACTCATCCATATACAATTTTTTATACAATTTGAATTGTTCTATTGCAATCACTAATGAACATTTAGTAAAATCCTAAGTCGTGCCTCCAGAGGATACAGTTACCCACCAGATTTCTCACTTTTTACTTTCATCTTTTGTTTTCTATTCTAGTCTGTCTTTTATGTTCTTTAACATGATGATGAAACCACAAATGTCTTTCGTAATATTTTACCATTGACGACAGATTACTACCATTACATATTTAATTCCTTATTATTTCGTCAATCGAGTGATTGTCATAACGTTTTGTTGCTGTTTTCTAATAACGACATGCTTCAGGCCGATACAATTGGGGTACAATTTACTATTCATTTTTAAGTTGTGCATATAATTCATTCTTCATTTCAATGTAAAACTAAATGGTTGTATAAATTCATGTTAGTTATTTTTTTAATTATATCGTTGGTGATCAGCTACAGACACTAGAACTAACTTCCTCAATGAGAATTATTATTATCATCCATATATATGCTTATATTTATCGATTACCATCTGCAAAAATATGCTCTCTCAGCATCGTGCCATCTGGTTGTTTTGTGACATGTGACCATATGTTACCTTTTCGAATGCTTCATCCAACTACCCATTGGGGAGCAGAGTTCTCATTAAGGTCACTATCGTTTAGCTAAATTCCGACTAAAAGTAACATAGTACTCCACATTTACCCAAACTGTAAGAGTTGTTTACCAGTGTTCATCGTGGGAAGCATGTCGAAAGTTTTATGAAATCAGCAATATTTTCAGCTCCGAAATTCAGCCCTCTGGAGACATATCCATAGTATGTGAATGATCTATAGTTCATTCCTCTTATTGAGGAAATCGAATATGGGCTGGCCTATCAGGTATTCCACTCTGTTTTTCTTTTAACTACTTTTGGCATAGGATTTCTATTCAATTTTACACATTTTCTGCACAAATTACTCCAAACTTAGTAATCCTTTTAAATGATTTATTTTTTCTTCATCGTCGAGTCTGCAAAATATATTTGTGGGCAGTTAGCAGATCCCTTCAGGTATAGAGCAATCAAGAAAATAATAATTTGGATATTCTCTGATCTGAGTTCAATTTCTGAGTGATCTCTTAGAAATAGTTTGGTCCTAAGTCCATAGAATCCGGAGTGTATGATCTAATGTCAAGAAACGCGGGATATCTCACATCTGTTCGCTGTTATTTTGAGTACATTTATTTATTTATTAAGAACTTCATCAAAGATCTGATTACTGAGTTTACAAAAGTATAAAAGTATACATAATAAAATAATAAAAAGAAAAGTAACTCTAACTAAGCTGATATTTTATTTAACTTTTTGAAAGATGAAAGTCAATGCAATCAACTGGCGCTTGAAGAGACGAGACATTAATGAAATCGCTCGTGTATGCCATAGTTTGTACTATGCTGGGGAAAATCGAAGAAGAGTCGTAGTTCCTCAAGGAGCACACAGGACAGATATATTGAGAGTATTTTAGAGCTCAGGGGAATTTATCACTCCTCGTATACACTGAAACGCAAAAACAACTCTGAAAGTTTTTCGTCTATTCTCAAGAAAATCCAAAGGAAAGAGTTTAAGCCTGTCGACATATGGAGGAAGAATAATATGGTTGTCCCAATGAAGTCCACGCAAGGCAAATCGGACCAATCGCCGCTGAACAGCCTTCATGCGATTTATGTATCGTGGAAGGGAGACCAAACAGGACTGGCATACCAGTCCAAAATGGGTTCTACCGAATGTGCAATCAAGGACCTTCGTTATGAATGGACGCCTGTGACCATCTCTTTTCAAACACCAGAGTAGCATTAGCACTGGCAAGAATTGTGTAAATATGATCCTAGAAAGAAAGACGAGTATTAAGGAAGACACCCAAATCTTTGGTTTTGTCGAGTCTAGTTAATAAGCATCCATCTAAAGTATAACTAAAGTCGAAAATCAATGAAAATTCAATCGACTTGCTTTCCGCTTTCAATTGAAGAAATGCAGAAATTAGTAAATTCTAACAAATTAGTCGTAGTAGATTTACCTTTCATAAAGCCGTGCTGAAAGGAGCGCAGGAAAGGCTTGCAGTGAAAGTACCAAACATCGCAAACCACGGCTTCAAATATCTTACCAATGCAGCTACATCTATGTCACGTTCACCACAAGCGGATAGTCATTCATTAATTTTATTAAAATCAACTTTCTTAAAGTTATAACAGTAGTTACTAGAAGCACTAAATAATGAAGTTACAGGATCAAAAAACAAAACTACATCTATTGCCGGATAATGACTTGTTTCAGGAACCATAGAAGTTAAACAACGCTTAGCTGGAGTCGCTTCCAGAGTCATTAGTCACGCCGCTAGACTGCATTAGGCCTGAAGAAATAATGTTGTCAATAAAAGATATGACATGTTAAGTAGTTACCGGAAAAGAAGGCAGCAATCCGTGTCATGATCCTGAGAGGGTAGCCAGTCAAGAGTAGGCAAATTAAAATCACCAAAAAGCAGTAATTCGTCGGCAGGCAGCAAAACTTCAGTAACCCTATCGATACGAGAAGCCAGCAAGCCAAATGTCTCAGCTGATGAGCATGGAATCAGTAGCAATATATACGTTTTTGTGTGAAGACCCGAGAGCCATACATATAAACTCTAGATCGCCGGACTCAACAATGTCGATTAACATACATGAAAGGTCGTAGCGAACGGCGCAAAGCACTCCACCTCCAACAGGACTATCCAGAGATAGCCGATGGCGGTCGCGGCGAAACACCAAGAACGTGGGACAAAAAGTTCTTCATATGCAATCTTACCGAAGCAGACTTCAAAATACTGACATTGGAAACAGAAGCTTTCGTCCCTTGTCCACATTCGGAGATACCACAGCAGCCCGAAGATTCAATCCCATCAATGGAGGCTCCATCAGAATCCAGAGAAATTCCCTGTCGAAGTACAGAAAAACTCGAGGCAGTGTAAGCTAAAAGTCTAAGGATTTTAGCTTACATGTGTAGTGTACAGCGATGTTAGGAGCTTTATGAAAATATTTCTTTTAAATTTTAATATAAGGAAATTTTATTAAACAGGTTGAGAATCTTTACAAAGGTTTGTCTATGTGGTCCCTAACACGGCCGTCCTGCTAGCAGAATTTGAGCGAAGGTAGGGTTAGTAAATACGGTGTTAAATGTTGCTATTTTTGTTTAAATTATGGGTTAGTTTGATAAGTTTTAAATATTTTTTTTTGTTATTTTTACAATTATATTTTTAATATCTTTTTATTTGTTTTAAGTATTTAACTTCAGCTGCGGAGACCTTGCCACGTGCTCCTGTCTGCTATACGTATTCTCGTCACCATCTCCGCTGCCTTCGCTGACTTCAAGCTTCCCAGAATGGAGATTGCTGTTTTGCTTGAGCGCTTTTAAATTCTTTCTTTCTTACTTTATTTAAAATTTTAACTCATAATTTGTTTTGTATGTGGGGAAGGTCCGCCTTCGTGCCCAAAAACTTCTCACCGGAGATTTCAACCTCCTGCTTCTCTCCTTTTTCCTCCCTTTCCTTTTTTTGTCCCAATTTCGGCGTTATTTTGAGTAACCATGAAAAAATAGGGGGAATGAAGTTGCTAAGGCTAGGAGCTGAAGAGCAACTCACTCGTTATAACTTACGGGGTTTTATTTATTAGGTTTTTACTTTTATTATTATTTATTATATATTTCATTTCGTATCTTCTACCTTCATTTAATATTTATTTATTTATTGGCATATTTATTCAATTATTATTGAGTTATCGAAATATTATTATTATTGAAATTATGGATTTTAAATGAGATTCCCAATCTTGTACTTATTAAAAAAAAGAAGGATACTTTTTGTTTTATTACTAGAATTGTTGGACGGAGGCTTTTATTTATATTAAGTTGCTTTGTTTCCAATATCACTTGTCTAAAAATTCAAATATTTTTACTAATACTTATGCTAATCTTAAGGCCTTACAGCAGTAGTAATGCTGTTTGAATGGTTGCAATGGTTCATAAGTCTCTGGCGACGACCTAATTTCGCTGAGGAAATATTTTCGGAGGAGGGAGGAAACATACGAATCCTGCTGAGTGGGAGAAGACTATTGGGACTCAGGTTGTAGAGCTTCTGAGCTCCGAGACTCCTTTAAAGTTAAATTCCCAATGGCGTGAGCCAGAGAATCCAAAAGCGCAGAATTCTTCAGTACGGTCGATGAACACGAACCAATATCGCCCTTGATCTGGATAATAGCGCACCTGATATCTTCTACGATAGGTAAACCTGTTAGCGCTGGACGTTAAAGGCGCATCACACGATATTACATGACATATCGCAGTTGTTCGTCGACATTTGTTTGCGAATTGTGATAAAATTGTACAAGCTATTCAATGACTGGTTCCAACAATGACAATCTGCAAAATTTATACCTTGGTGAGGATGGTGCTGATAATTTTGCTCACATTTTCGAGACAATTTCCGATTCAAATATTGGCGAAAGTGCATCATTTCCCTCTATGCAATAAATAAGTACGAAATTTTTCAGGGTAATTTGAGCTACGCATTTAGACATTTTTTTCGGTAAATCTTTGCTGGACTCTTGGATAATTGCTTGGGCATATAATGCACGTAGGATGTTTGTTCTTCTTTAAAACATCGTATGCTTGGCTTTTATAGTCAAAGTCATAATTACTTTTTTGGTGAGCTCTGTAGTGTGAATATCCCAATTTAGTCCAAACAATACTTGGACATATTCAGAATCAACTAATCACAGTTCTGTTTACGCCAACATTTCTTTAATTTTGCAACAACACATTTTTTCCTACCACCTCCAATTGACCTTGTATCATCAAAGTCTCCTATAGAATTATACAAAGAGGCAACATTACACTTTTAAAAATTAAAAATATGACTAATTTGTACTCTTCCATACAAAGTAAAAAAAAAACAGAAACAAACATTTTTCTATTTCCTCCTGCCTGCACTACATACATTTCTCGACCATCCACTCGGGACACAGCAAGAATCCTGGAAATATTTTAAAATTCAATTTAACTATTTACAAAATTTTCTTCCTTTGCCAAATTCATTTAGGAGTTGTGCAATCCCACAAAGAATACTTAAATACACAAATTTGCCGTCTTTATAACATCAAGCATCAATTTATCATGAGATTTCATACCCGGGGAGAATATTACCTTTCGTCTACCTTATGTAAAAAGGATAAACTTGAGAGGGCAGGACCCTTGAATCTATTCAGTTCATGATTTTCGATAACTTTTGTCCGTCGGATATTTATCTAAGCGTTTTGGGTTGGTTAGGATAAAGATAAATACCGTCCGGAACGTGTATGGAATTTTTCAATGAACCCCAAGTAACCAGGCCGAACCAATCGCAACAAAAAACTGTTGACGACAACGATGACGGGTATACCAGAATTCTACTAATTCAGTTCTCTCTCTGTATATGTATACAAGGATCAACCAGTGATGGAAGTAAATAATTAAGACAAAAACCTTTGACAGTTTTTCATTAGCATTTTCATTCCTTTGTAAATTATTATTTCATTTTTCATTGTTATGCAGAATGACAAGTGATTAACTGGTGGGATTCGTAGCGTCACCGCTAATTTACTTGGAACTCCTTTAATTTCAAATGAAAAAATATTTCGAATATTGAAGTGGTGACAACTTAATACTCCTTCCTAATGCCTGACGCCTGAAGGGAAAAAAGATATTTCAGTCCCGTGAGACATAATTACTATATTTAAGTGCTACCGTAAAGCTGTCAGCATTGCTCTGTAGACAAATTGTTTTGTGGAGGCTTTTCACATCCGTGTATTTAAAAGCTTAACAACGTTCATCTTTGCTCTGTAGAAGAATTCTCTTAATATTCTATCGTCTTAATTATCTCGCAAGGATTAGAAGCATTAGTATGACGTGGTAAATGTACAACCATGGTTAGCCAAGTTTGGTAGCGAATTTTAAGTTATGTACCCCTTAGTTTTCTTCCAGAATGATGAGGAATGCTTATAAATAAGAAGTTCGTATGTGTTAGGAGGAGAGTTTCGCGCATAGTATAGCTTGCTTGTATTATTAAGATGTGATTAAAAGCATCATCTTGTTGCTGGGTACTAAGAGCTATGAAGTTGTAAAAACAAATCCAGCAGAATGAAAACTAGAACGATATAGGGGTTCCTCAAGGCAACCATTTTGGTTCGCTGCTGCTTTTGATTTCTTAATTGATGTAATCAATTACTTTAAGGTTTCTAAGTTTTTATTATAAAAGGAAGATATGAATATGTGAACAAACTAATGTCATATGTAGTGAGTGTGAAATCGTTTTTGAATTGATCATTAAAAAGTATAGGCGTACTGCAAACTTTCGAATACACTGTATAATTTTGATACTAAATATATAATTAAATTACTCTGAAGATATATCTAATTATTTTCACAGTTAGTTTTAAGGCCAAGGAAAAAAACCGTATTTTTGGGAGCTTAGTTGAAGTTATCTTTAAATAACGTGTGGTAAACTTATCTACATGGGGCAGCAATTTCAGTAATAAAACCTTTTTAATCCAAAAAACTTTTCACTTTTTTATCATTAATGGGGGTTACCACAAAAAAAGGTCACGATTTCTGTTCTCAAAAGCACATCGAAACATAAACGCAATTGAAAATTTAAACAAATCACTAGATGCACATGCAAAGCTATATGAAACTGTAGTATTCGTCTGCATTATGCTCCAAAGCATTTCGGGCATCTGCACAGCAGTAGGTTCGCATAGGCATGCCGAGGTCTTAGATTTGCTGTCGGATTTTTCGCAGAATTTTTTGGAATTTATAAAATGTGTGCAGACAAGTGGCGAACAAAATGTACGCGCTCTGTGCTGTTGGCCAGACACTTTTCCTTGTAATTTGTTAGGCACCATTTATTGCTTGGGCAAATTTTATTTTATTGAAGGCGGTCATGAATTAAAACTCTTCCGAGAAGTCTGAGTTGTAATGTCCCATATAATTTTTGGAATTTGGTTCAGAGATTGTCAGTTTTACCATTTTCCTAATTAGAGAACCAAAGGACTACCTTCGAAAGATATATTTGAATTGACAAATAGAAATTTTAGGTTAAGCTATGTCTGGTAGAATTTCCAATTTAATTTTACAATTTTATCTCTATCTAATTCATCAATATTGTTCAAAATTGCAAAAAAAAAAAAAAAAATTGCACAAAATTTTTCATTTTCAAGGAGCATAATTCGAGTCGGAGTTAATGTAACTGGAAAATTCTGAGAGTGACACATTATGTTTGTGTATCCAGTGTTGGGCGTAATCTGATTGCAGTGTAATTTAATTAATAATTCCATTACAGTTTAGTCATATTACAAAGTAATCTAATTAAATTGTATTCGATTACTTATCAATCAGATTACTTATGAGAGAATATGTAATCTATCAAATGTGTAATCTGTTACATTGCATTACATTACATTACATTATTTTGTAATCTAATTGCATTGTAACAGATTACTTTGTAGATTAGTTAAAAGTAATTAATAATATAATGAAATGAATTGAAAGAAAATTGTATTGTTCTCGTACGAAATTAGTTTTAGGGAGTTTTATGAAGAATTAGAATACAAATATCTTAACTATCTTAAATGTCTTAAATGTAATCACATTAATTAGAATAACATGTAGTGGGATTAACTTGTAATCGATTAATCTGTAATCAGATTAACTTGTAATCACATTACACGTTAATCGATTACATTATGTAATTATGGAAATGGATCAGATTAGTAATCTGTTACAAAGTAATCTGATTACAGATTACATGGTTAATTGTAATTGCATTTTGCTTCGGTGCCCACGTCTATCCAGTGCCTCCAGCCGGAGATGCTCAGGTAAAAGCTATATGGAAGCGTACAGCCCGTATTTGAGGTAATAGACGCCTCCCGGCTGGTACCGAAGATACCCTCGTCCCAATTTTTAAGGGAATGGCACGAACGTCGCCATGAACTTTCCCAAATCTCCCTAAGGAATTTAGGAGGACTTAATGGCTCGCTCGAATAGGGACCCGCAAAAACATGACTCATGTGGGTTTTCCCTGAGTGGGACTGGCACAAGGTGTCTGCATCCACTTCGATGCCCGCAAGCATAAGCTTGGTAGCACTCTCCAGGGTCGTGATGTGCACCTCAGCCATTCCCCCAGCTATTTTCCGCATGGAAAATAGCTGCCAGGACGATGGCTTCTAGGTATGCCCTCTGAGGACATCTATTGATGTGCTCGAGCTGCATACCGTAGCTCTCATTCTGCCACCTCCCGTCGAAAATTGCCGCACCGGTCTTAGGCCGAGGTTTACCTGCGTCCAATGAGGCTGGACGAGGAGTGATATCCTTACGTAAAATTTTAATTGCTTACTGACTCTTGGAACTGCCACTTAGCTGTGCATAAGATATCCCTGGAACTAATAATCGTGGTGCTGCTTATGAGCTCGCTTCTGTTACTGCTGGTGCTGACGACTGTTTCTTTGAAGCGTTTGCCCTCTTTGCGGAAAGCGGTGGCCTCATTACAAGACCGCTAGGCCTTGGCGCTGAGGCCGACGCCATTCTGACAGCTTCCGCCAAGCTTGGATTTTGCCCTTAACTGGAAGTAGTTGCTGTTGTCGTTGTGGGTAGAGCTGATTTTTTATTATTATTCAAAGCTGTTGCTCCAGATATGTACATCCGGGACAGCGGCACCTGTGCTTCGTGCAGTCCTCTCCGACGGAGTTAGTTGGCTGCAGTTTCTTGGCCTCTTTAGTAGGGCCATTGATGGCCTTTTCTGCGGCCCCTTGGTGGAGGTTTTCGGAAGCGGAAGAAGCCTTCGTGTTCTTCTCCCTCCGTCCTCTTGATTTGAGGGGTACATCAGTCCCCTCAAAATCACTGCTGCTCGCATTCATGTTGAATGCGGGAGTGTAGATTTATTATTTTTTTTACTTTTTTATTTATTTCTAAATGAATTAGTTTTTATTTTTAAATAATTTTTTGTTCAAACTATATCGAAATCACATTAAAAAATTTATATTGCCATGGCAACGACCAAATTAAATTAAAAAATGTTTTCTCAAATGTCACTAAAATTTTATTTTAGACACTTTTTCACAACAATTTTGGGGTTTATTTTATAAATAATTCACTACAGATGATTGTCGTTACTGTAAGTGAACGTCAATAATACTTTTAACTCTTCTCTCACTGTTTATTATGCCCTTTCGCTTGGATTTCCCGAAACTCAAGATAACTCGTCCGGTCACTGCGGCTGTGACAGTGTGACTGTGAGACTCTGTGCCGCATACGGCTAAGGCATCTCGAAACCTGCCGGAGGATGTCGAAAAAATCGCCCTTAAGAGCATCATAGGCTTTACTAAAGACATTAAGTTTTAATGGGCGCCCTAGGGCATTTTGGGGTTATGTCACAAGAGATCTTATAGGGCATGGTGACTAGCTGAGAGGCAGGAGTCCTACTGTATTTCCCACTAATAATATTAATAAATCTTATAATGCACGCTTTTGCTAATAAGCGGCAGATGGCGACACCAATATAAGGATTTTAGGTATTAATAATGCTTCCTCAACCTTTGAATTTTAATATATAAAATAAACTCTTTATTACTTCCTTAGCGCGAATACAAATATGACTCTTGATTAAAACTAGAAGCGGATGAAAAGTAAATTTCGTAAGATTACATCATCCTGAATTTGACAGAAATTGTTTCTGTTGATATCAGCACCTCTTGTGGTAAGAGGAGTAAATTAGCAATTTGGACTGCCACAGCTACTCCCTTCCCCGTAAATTGCCCGACCGTCGAATCTAACTGTTTTTTATTTCTGTATGTTCTTACTGGATGATCTTGTTGAAGCCAAGTGATATGTTTGTCGATGTCAGGTTTGCTATCTTCGATAGCAATATAAGCTGGTTTAAGTCGCTCCGTCGATAGTGTGTCCTCATTTTCCTTTATTTTTAAAATAAAATTGTAGTCGTCTATTTTTTTAATGATTTTGTAAGGTCCCGAGTAAGGTTGTTCCAAAGGCTTTTTAACTGCATCTGTTCTCACAAATGCATGAGAACATTTGAATAAATCTGTGAGATGAAACATTTTATTTTTTGTATGATGTGCCGTAGGTCGTGGTCGTATAGCTCGAGTGTGTTCTCTGTATTTGTCGTGGAATATTTGTGGTTCTGCGGGCATGTCCACATTAAAAAAAAATTCTCCTGGCATCTTCTATGGTACTCCGTACAGGTATTCTGCAGCAGATGCTTGTAAATCCTCCTTATAACATGTCCTTAGTCCTAGAAGAACTGTTGGCAGTAGATCCACCCATGCTATGTGCTCTCTGTACATTAATACTGCTTTAAACGAACGGTGCCAGCGCTCAACCAAACCGTTTGACGAAGGGTGATATGGAGACGTGTGTATGCGTTTTGTTCCCAACATGTATGTCAAACTTCTAAAACGACAACTTTCGAACTGCGTACCCTGGTCAGTGGTCAACGTCTATGGAGTCCCATAACGCGAGATCCATGAGGAAGAGAAAGCGGTTGCAACTGTTTCAGCCGAAATATTCTTTAGCGGGACTGCCTCGGGCCATCTAGAAAATGTATCAATCATACTTATGCAATACCTCTAATCTTTGTAGAAAGGCATTATTACTATGTCCATATGAACATGTGTAAAACTATCATCGGGAACTTAAATTTTTCCAGGAAGGTTCCTATGGTGACGATGAACCTTAGATCGCTGACAAGCGATGCAGTTGCGACACCATTTGAGCACATCCGTTTTAATGCTAGGCCAGATGTATTTCTGACGAAGTTGCTGAGATTTTGCTCTTCCACTAGGATGTGAAAGTCCATGGATAGAATCAAAACCCAATCTGCTTTCTTAATTTGTGTGGAATGTGGGGTCGATTGTATCCTGTTGAAACATCACAGTAAAATCTTGTCTCTGGAACAAGTAGTCGTTTCTTTAGATTTAATGATGAGCTTCCTTTTAAGAGTTGTTTAAGCCCTTCGTCCTCGTCTTGTTCTGCTTTAAGCACTTTATTATCTACCATACAAGGCATACCTATCGCACTGATTCTTGAAAATGCATCAGCTACTATGTTTTCTGAACAAGAAATATGTATTATCTCTGTTGAAAATTGAAATATATAATCCAGGTGTCTAGCCTGCCTAGGTGCTGCTTTATTTAGTTTTTGTGTAAAGGCATAAATTATGGCTTATGGTCTGTTCTTATTAAAAAATTTCGTTCTTCCAAAAAATGTTTAAAAAATCGAATTGCCTCGTATACTGCCAATAACTCGCGATAGTAGGGGCTATAATTCTTTTCAGCAGTTGTTAACTTTCTTGAAAAAAATCCCAATGGCTGACCATGATTTTTCCGCAACTGTTCCAATGACGCACCAATCGCTGCATCTGACGCATCTGTTGTTAATGTGAGCTTAGCTATTGGATCCGGGAAAGCCAATTGTGTCACGTGTAGTAGACTCTCCCTGCAGGATGTAAATGCCGCTTCAGTTTCCGTAGTCGAAGGAACTGGTCTTTTATCATTTTTTTTTAATCCTACAGAAGTGAACTCAAAGGTGCCTGCATGTGGGTAGCCTGCGGTATACGTCGCCTATGATAATTACTTATTCCCAAAAAATCTCGAAGCTCTAATAACGTTTCTGGCTTTTTATAATTGTTCAATGCAGCCACTCGGTCCGGTGGTGGTCGTAGACCATTTTCACTTATATGAAAAACCAAGATGTATTACTTCTGGTTGGCCAAGGATGCATTTGCTTAAATTAATTCTGAGGTTGTTCTCTCGCAATCTTTTAAAAACTTGTTTTATATGATCTCGATGTTGAACCGGCTCCTCAGATGCGATGATGATATCATCTATATAGCAAAAAACAAATGGAAGATCTCTAAATATAGAATCCATAAATCTTTGAAATGTCTGCGTTGCATTTTTGAGCCCAAATGGCATAGCGGCAAACTCAAAAAGGCCCTTTGGCGTAGTTAATGCTGTCTTTGTAATGTCTTCTGAAGCCATCGATATCTTTAGCCAAATCTAAAGTTCAAAAAATTATTTTCCCAACGAAATTTTCAGAAAAATCCTGAATATGTGCTACCGGATATCTATCAGGAATCGTTTGGGCATTCAACTTTCTATAATCCCCGCACATGCGCCAGCCGCCTGTTTTCTTGGGTACCAGATGAATCGGGCCTCCCAGGAACTGCTCGAAATGTGAAGAATTCCTGCTTCATTGACCTCCTTTTTTGCGGCCAATAGTTTGTCACCCATTAGTCGACGATAACGGTCTTCTACGGGTTGGCCCGTGGTGCAAATGTGGTGTCGCACTAAATTATTATTATTATTAGACTTCCGAATCACTTTGGTGTGCGATTCGGTGATATTAGGAAATTCGTTTAGGATATCGTGAAATTTAATTTTATTATTAAGAACAGTTATTCCGTACTCACGTGTTTTTCCAATTCTGGCACCCGTTGATAGTCCCGTTATTTCGTCCCTTAACTTGCTGTTTGTTAGATCCACCATGTGGTAATAACTGAGGAAATCAGCACCAATTATGGCGGTGTTTGTGTCTGCTATGACGAAAGTCCATTTAAAATATCTTCGGAGGCCAAGATTTAGTTCCATGCTTCGAAAACCATAGGTCCTTATTTCGCTTGAATTTGCTGCGAAAAGCGTAAGAAATCCTGGCTGCAAGTCACGGAAAGAATGTTTCGCAATTATTGACAAAGATGATCCTGTATCGATGAGAAATTCTTGGCCTGTTTTGACATCCCTGATGTACAAACGATTCTCGTTATTGAGGCTTGAGTTGATAGGCTCGCTGTCACATTCTGCCTCTTTCACTGACAGCGACCTTAGTTTAAAAATGATTTAGCTTTATAACTGCAAGGAGATGTACAACGCGTAGCTTTTTCCCCAAACCTAAGGTGATAAAAACACATTTTATTTTCAATCGCTGGCTGTTGACGCTCTCGCGAACGCGAATTACGTCCTTGTACTTTAAGTTGCTTCTTGAGATTCGTGATTATGGATTGAAATTGCTCCATTTTCGTCGTTATTTTATCTATTTGTTGTTTTAAAACACCGATACGATTTTGTGTGGTATCATTTATTACTGGGTTATTAGTCATTGCCATAACCTTCTACAATCACTGTTTTCTAAAATTTTATCTGCGATGTTTGCCAGTTTGTCAAGCTCAAAGTCCTCACTAGCCGATAAGACGCATTTGACACTAATTGGCACGCGATTCATCCACAGTGATCGCATAACTTCTTCACCTATGCCTGGTGGAGCTATGCTCCTCATTTCTCTCAACAACCTGGATGGCTTTTTGTCAGCCAAATCTAATTCTGTAAGGAGCTTGTTTATTTGTTTTTCTTTCGAAACTGCGTAACAGGATACAATTTGTTCTCTGATTGCTTTATACTTATCTGCAGCTGGTGGATTTCTGATGACGTTGGATATTTGTGTTAGCAAAGTTGGATCCAACTCAGCGAGCACCGCATAAAATTTATCCTCATCGTTTGTAACCCTGCATGTGTGAAATCGGGCCTCTATTTGCAGGAACCAAAGCTCTGGATCTTCACGCCAAAATATTGGAAGTCTTAGTTGCGTTGTTGCATTCTCTCTTTGATTTGCCCTGTTGTCTAGCGTGGAGTTGCTTGAACTCACAGGTTCCGTCATAATCAAACACTTTAAAATGTTCAATGTACCTTTGTCGGGGTCACCACTTTAGGTATTATTAATGCTTCCTCAAGCTTTGCTACTTTAGTTATTCTCTACTACTAAAAAAAGCGGAACAAAAGTGAATTTCGTAAGATTACATCACGAGTAAATTAACAATTTGGGCTGTCACAGGATAGACACTGCAAGCATTTCTCGTGGAATATACACGATTTGAAAAAATTGAAACAGAGTTGTGGAAACTGACGGGTAAATCAAAGTCAGATGCAGAAGCTATGGTGTGGTGGTCATACACTCCTAAGCGAAGTGAAGATAAGTAGAAATTAAAAAAAAAATACTCAAAAGATATTAAAGTTCCCTGTCCCATAAAGCAAAGGGTGCTTTTTATTGCTATATACCCAGTGTTTCTTGAATTTTAAGCCATTGTTTTCATATAAGGAATTTTTTTGTATATTCAAAAAGTCTATTGGAGCACGATTTAATGAGGCTGCAAAAAATATTGTTAGAAGCTTTAAATAACGGATATTATGATTTGTAAAGTCGGAGGACTTCTTTCAATGCGTTAGTAAATTAGGATCGTAAATCAAAAATCGAAATTTTTTACTTAATTAATTTTTCACTCATTAAATCATCTTTTCAAGGAAAATCTTACAAATTTCTACGAGTATATTGCTATTAAAGCAGATTTCATATAGAAAATGTAATAAAAGTTTTTCTATTTATACATACAAATCACACCCTACATCTCGGCTTAGACTGCCTTGATTTTATATTTCGAACTATTTCTTTTCATTTCACAGCATCCTCTATCACCCTTAATTATATTCATGATGCGGAACAAGTCAACCTCTGTATATTCTAGAGCTTTGCCCCATTCAAATGTAAGTTTCTCACTGCAAAAATTTCAAATTTTAAAATTGTAGAAAATGTGATTTCAACTAAATTTAATCAAAGGATTTTTTTAAAACTTATCCAAATTGAAGAGGAATAGCCTCTGATGCATTTGCATAGCTTTTTTCACATGAAAAGTAGTAGGCTGGCTTAGGAAATGAGGAAAGAGCTATTCAGATCAAAGCTGGCGAGATTAATATTCGGTTGCTTTATACTAAAATGGAAGTAAGCAGTTTAAAATTTAGGGAAAACATAGCTACCGTTCAGACCATCTTCGGGAGTGCTCTGGCACGTGGCACCCTAGAATATTTTCAGTTTTTTTTTTTTTTAGGAAATCCATCCTTTTCAAGCAGCGATGCAAGACATAAGATAATTCTCGTACATGTACGCTAATTTCTACTCTAGTACGATGTACGAGGCAAAATGTATTCTCGTACGCGAAAGTACGAGAATTTGGGCGTTAAATATTTTCCAACCAGAATTTTCACACTGTGAAATACTACTAACAAAAAGCCGAGTAAAAGATAATTTAAGAAAAGTAAGCAGAACCGTAACCCGCGGTATATAGAGTAGCTTGTATATTCCGGTGGTTACGGTTCAGCTTATTTTTTTTAAAGACACTTGAAAAGAGCATAGCGGCGACATTACACACTTTTTGCCTTGTGTTATTGGAGGAGTTTTTCATATAAAAATAGCTTGGATTTAGTTCAAACACCATAATTACCATAAATTTTCCCTACATGTAACTTTTTCTAAACACCATTAGAAAGAAACATATTGGGCTAAAATTTGTTATTTTTCTGTGGGAGCGATAGTTTTAGTCTCAAGGCCTGATCTCAAGATACCGAAATGATACTCCATTATTCATGGTTTTATGTAGCCTGCGTCCTATGGAAAAGCCGCCAGACCCTAATACCCTAGACAGACTGCACCCATAATGACTAAACTTGACAATCAGTCATTTCAGGGAAATGAATAGGTGACAGACTATGGACGAAAATTATTGTGAGTAAAGATCATGGCAGACAATTTTTGTTGTTGAAAGAGATCAAAAAGAAAAGTAAGCTGCTGCCACTGCTATCTTTATTGGTAAAACTTTTCACTTTCCAATAAATTTAGCTAATTTTAATGACGACATGTGGCGCTTTTACTGCAATTTCACTAAATGGAGTAAAATTTTGTTCATTTGAAAACGAAGCGAAATGTTGCAAAATGGGTCCTTGATGGACGCGTGTCGACTTCTTTCCTTGGACCAAAGTCATCCACACATCACCAAGGAAAAGGAAGTTGATATATTTATGTACAAGCTTTCCCGACTCCGCACTGCTGATGAAGACTACAAATATTTAGTTCTACCTCAATTTACGCTATCCATTTTAAATCTTGCACATTCCAATGGCGATATAGAGAGGATTTTTAGCAAGAAAAACCTAACAAGAACAAAATTAAGACAATTAACAAGCTCTCATCAAAGACCGTGATAGGATACCTCCTTTCAACTCAATATGTTAAAACACAGTCAAAAGAAACCTAACACAAAAATTATAAGTCGCACAACGTCGGCGTCATAATAGAATTAACCTGCTACTGTAGTGCGACCTGATGATGAAAATTTCGACCAAACTATTAACTCGGACCCAGATAATCCTAGCCTAATCTAGATGTCTTTTATTTTAAGAACAAAATTATACACAATTTTAATACAAAAATCGGTTTAAAAATTTATCAAATAAAACTTTTTTAAAAACACCCATTATTTTTGTTATAAAAAAAATGAAATGTTACTAAATAGTCCTCAGTTTTAATTAAGCTGCCATTTCTTATTAATTTCGCGATAACCCTAGTGTACGAGAATTTTTCATGACGTACGAGATTTTTGTAAAGTTGGTACGAGAATCCATTTGTTGCAGTCTAGCAACCCTGTTTTCAAGTGGTGAGAAAATTATTATACTTAGACCATGTCCGCCTATGCCTATTATTTGCTTTTATATACATGTAAATATGCCCAAAATTGAATTTATGTGAAATCCTTTGATAACCTGTTCTTTATTGCAGATGCGCTGCAATTCTTCCTCCTTTTGATTCTTTTGGACTAGCTCCCAACTTATGTTAGAAAACACACTCTGAATATAAATGCAGATACTTGTTCAATGCAATTTCACATCCCTCCGAAATCCTTACTGTCATCATTTGAAATTATATTTTCCTACCCTCCCGATACTTCCTTGAGGATACATTATTATTATCTCGTGAAAGATGCGTTACCCACAATATGCTTCTTTATGACCTACACTTACGTGGATAATAACAATAAAAATGAAAGAAATGAACCTGACTTTCAAATTTAGAAATAAATTATTAAACCGACGCGAGGAATTTCTTATTCTCCCCCAGACAATCCGAAGATACATTTCCGAGATAAATGTGACTTTCAGATAGCTTTTCTCTGGTTTATGATGCGGGTCTTGATCGTATAGAATGTTCAATGAGCTGACCTTTGTATTGTATGTATGTATATGTAATACTTATAAAAATTTCCCTCAGTTCTTTGTTCGTAATAATTTTGAATTGATAAGTCCTTCGCTTGGATTGCCTGATACAGTTCGTGAGTGAAAAAGGAAAGTCGTATTATTTCGTAGTCCCTTAAAGCTTTGTCAAACATGATGGAGACCTAAATTGATGATTCCATCTTACATGATAAAAGAAGATGAATTTGTTGAAAATTTACATTGAGAAAAAAAAATTATTGTTTGAGGAATTTTAAGTATTTTCAAATTAAAGAATTTTTGTAAGAAGGGATTGTAATTGGTGTAAGAAATATAACTGCCTCTCTGTATGACAAATTTCGATACAAACATATAGCTAATATCACATTCTAACGTGGGTACTCTTCCGTATATTAAAAATATCTGAGACAGACATTTTTCACAGTAGGTATGTATATTTAAAAAATTTAATTTCTGAATGGCAGCCCTACGACGACAGTGCTGTATCTACGTTAAAATATTTAGAGGACCGAACAAATTGAACACTACGTCACTGTGTTTTGATATTGAAGTCATGAATGCTTGATGTATAAAAATTAGGACATTGACTCGTTCGTTTCAAAATACCACAATAATTTTGGCTTTCAAATTTACAGAGGGCATACCAAATTTTCAAAAACTTTTCTTCTTGTGTCTTCTTTGGTTGGAATTTATTCATGCGTGTAACCATATCATTAAACCATTGTTGGCTCCCTTAAATTTCCTGACCAGAATATATACCAGTAATCTAGTAGGGGCATTACGGATTATTGGGTCATAGAAGACTCTGCTAGAAGACTGAGAATAGTGGCAAACGATTTCTGCAATAGCTGTTAGTACTTGGAGGAAATCAAATCCATCCAACACGTACTTTACGAGTGCCCCGCTCTGATGTATAAAAGAGGTAGGTAGCTATTAGATAACTACTTCTTTTCAAGTCTGCTACAAAGAAAAGAGTTTAGATGTATCTTGAGTTTTCTATGGGAATCAGAATGGATCTAGGGCGATTTGAAAGGTTATTCCATGAGGACAAGAGACTCAATGGTGGTCTAAGTGAAACAGGCTAGGAACTGCTAGTGGTACCCCTGCTATCTAATAGTATAGTTGAATCCTAAGCACAACTCGGCTCAGTAGTTCCCCTGAGATTCGAAATTACTTGCCATTTACTTTTTGCAATGAAATTATAAGTTTCTGTAGAAATTATATCTTAAAAATAATATTTGAATTCATATGGAAATATAAATTATCTTGGGATTAGATGATAACAGAGAAGCTGATAGTAGGATGGCGTAATTGTCTGAAAAGTCTGTGTTAGTTGAAGAGCCTGAGCCTCCTGTTATATGGATTTACGGTAGCCACTTATGAGAAGTCAATTTCCAAAATGCTCTTTATCCATTTTTAGAAAGAGTTTCGTGTTAATCAAAATACTCTCCTTTCGTTGTTACGCTGAATCATTTGGAGTGACACTTAGGCTCCAAAGCACTCATTTTCTTTATCATATTGCAGCTTAAAATGTAAAACTTTTCAGTAATTTGCCTTATCCAACTAAGTAACTATCCTAAAAGTCTCCTTATGTAATTTATTATTTAATTATTATTTTTATTATTATTTCATTAAGCTTGTGCCTTTACACCTAATACATGTATATAAATATGAATATAACTTCCAAAGATTATTGTGCCTACTTTGGTAGGTTAAACTTTGGTCATTAGTTCAATACATATTAGAATGAGAGTTTTGGAAATGGCCTCCACAAATGTACACGACATACGAGTATTTATGAACTATAGCACGATAGTATTTATTACGTGAATTTTTTTTCTCGTATTATGAATCTATTTAACGTCTATACAATATTATTCTTGACTTCTGTCCTTCATCAGATAACTCAACAATAAGTATTTCTCAGGTTTACTCAATTATACATTTACTCAATTATACATTTGATTCAATTATATGCCAAAATTGACAGGTGGCGAATGAACATATGGGATAATTTTTATGAGTAGCCAACTTACAAGGGTTGTCAAGCTTGTAGTGACTTTTCTTAAATTATAAATGTACAATATCGCTAGGAGACCGGAGAAATACATTAAGATTAGCTTATTTCGAAAAATGGAATGCTCATGTTAGGCCCGACATCAACAGACATGAGGGATGTCTTAAACGATGCATTATGATACTTTGAACATACTTGGTTAACAATGTTTATTTCGATTACGCGGGGAAAACCTGAGTACCCACACTCCTATACTCGGAGGCTTAAATAGCGTTCCCCATATTCATTTTTAAGGATTTCCCTCTTTTTTATTCGAACTGCGGTACTAGATTTTTCGTACCTTAGATTGGCTTTACCTCGTTAGGGTTAAGTTCGATCGCACAACATATTCCAATGTTCTCCTCAGCTCATTACCAGCTACAATTCGCAGAAGAAAATATTTCTGTGGATACTTAAGTGGCAGGAGTAGGACCCCCAGCGGAGCGGTTCCAATACGGCATGTTGGATATCAAATGCATGGTCTCGTTCAAGTACTTGGGCCACATAATTTTGCAGTTAGTTTTTCCGTGCCATTAGTGCTCCGTTGTAAATATTTTTCTCATAGGAAGTCATTTCCCACGACACATCAATTCCACGTAACGACGAGCAATATAGAAGTCCACTTTAACACACTAAAAAGCCGCTCAAGCTGCATCCGATCACCAGAGCTTTCCCCCACTTAATTGAAATAAACATTGTTAATAAAATAATGTTCCCCTTCAATTTTTCGTATAAAATACATTTCAATATAATTTTGCTAGAGATTTTGGGCCGAAGATTTCGGATAACATTTCTTCTCACGAGCTTTTGGGGTCGTACATCTGTCACTTTTACTTATCTTTGGCACATGTAACCAAGCGGGCCCGCCGACAAGTGCGGCACTGCGATACCTTTGCCCCGGATTTTCGGTGGCTCCTTTTAATTGATATTGGGAAAAAAATTTAAATTATACTAATATCACATAAATAAATCACCGCACAATGTTAAGACAAGTGCCACACCAGGATACTGATATGCTGATGTGCTGATTATCAACAGCACTAGTATCTTAATGCGGCACGATGTAAGAGGTAGTGATGTACTGGTGTAATACTGATCTGCTGAGAATCAGCAAGTGATTTGCATGTAGCTGATTTTTACTGACATCAACCGATATTTTATTTTCAAACTAATTAAGTGGGGTTGGTTTAAAATATTAAAAATGAGTGAACGAAATTTTGTTTCAAAATTAGTGCAAAGTGTTGAAAAACGAAGTTGCCTGTGGGAATGAACGTGTGCAGCCTACTGCAAAAGGAATAAATTGGAAAAAGCTTTTAGAAAAATTTTGATATAGATGGTATGTTTTCTTGCGTAATTTTTTATTAAATTATGCTCCGTACTGACGAGTATTAAAGTTTCTGCCAGTACAAAACGCTTCTTCCAATCAATTTTGGAAGTTCAAATTGGCAATTTCAATTCGTCATCAGCATGGCTTCTTTCCTCCATACACGGAATATAACTCACCTTCTAGGAGGCGTTGAGCTTCCCGGATTTTATCATTTACCAAGGCTGGTTGTTGAACTTCCATTTCAAGTGCTTGCGACTTTGACATAAAAATCAGATCACTTTAAAGGCACTTTCACATCAAACACAAGAATCGAAAAAATGTAAACCGAAAAACTCAATTTATTCCACTTTAAAACAAGATTTTTGCTCCAATGATTAATAAATCATGGGAAATAGGATAAACTAATAATTTTACTAAAAAAATAGTATATTTATCTTAGAATTTTTAAGAAAACATAACTTTTATGATTTATTTGACGAATATTTCAGCCGAAAAAGTTTTTCGGCCGATAAAAGATAAAAGTTGCGTTTTCCTTCAAAATCTGAAATAAATATAACTATTTTCTCAGTAAAATTCTTAGTTTATCCTATTTCTCTGGATTTTATTAATCATTGGAACAAAAACTTGTTTTAAAGTGGAATAAATTGAGTTTTTCGGTTTAAATTTTTCTGTTCTTGTTTTTGATGTGAAAGTGCCTTAAGAGGGGTTACCGCCGAAAAAAAGCTCACGATTTCTGTTCCCAAAAGCTTAGTGAACATAAAAGCATAAAAGCATGCAATTTGAAAATTGAAACAAAGCATTATATTCAGTACCTGCATGCAAAGCAGAATGGTGCGTTATATTCGTCTGCATTGTACTCCAAAGCATACGCGCATCTGCACAGCAGTAGGGTAGAATTGCATAGGCATGGCGAGATTTTAAATTTGGCCGTCGGATTTTTCTTAGAATTGAGGAGCAGGCACACTCAGTAAAAAAATATGTAAAAATGAATAAAAATATATATAGAAATAAGAAAAAACGTTTATAGATTTTAGTCAAAATGCATTCTTGTCATTATTAAATGGAATTAAATTTCATTTTGTTTTAAAATGGTTGTATTTAAGTCAAGTATGAATTCATTTTTTTTCCCTATGTTGAATCAAATTGTTAAAAATTTATTCTAACATGCGCATTTTTTATTTTTGACATATAAAAAGTTGTTATTTATAAATAGTTTCCTTTAATTTTGACAAGCCATGGATGTTTTCACTTTAAATGAAATAATTTAAAACTGATATGAGTATCATTTTACCCATTTTCAAAATAAATAGGCTCAACAGGGTACCTCGTTTGATTGGAATATAACTTTGCAATAAAATGATTGTTTGGTAATAATCATAAATAGGTACATACATAATTATGTTGAAAAATATGATTGAAAAAGAACGAAATGTATGCGCTCTATGCTACTGATCAGACAGTTTTCCGTGTAATTTGTCTGGCACTATTTATTGCTTGGGCAAATTTAATTTTACTGAAGCCGGTCATCAAATAAAACTCTTTCGAGAATTCTGAGTTGTAATATACCATACAATTTTTGAAATGTTCACACTTTGTCAGATTACCATTTTATTAACTAGATAACCAAAGAACTACTTTAGAGTGTTAGATTTGAATTTACCAACAACACAATTTTCAGGTTGAGCTATGTCTGGTAGAATTACTAATCCAATTTTAGTATATACTTATATATCTAATTAAATCTACCAATCGAAATCCCTCCAAGGTATTTTCGTTCATATCTTTATCCTGTTTTCTTTTTCTATCAGAATTGTGAACGAATCTATTTCGCTATAATCGTCAATATTTGGGCTGGCATTCATTTTACCGGCTTCATATCTTTCTTCATCTATATTAGCAAAATTTACTTTTATTGATCGACACAAGTTCTTTTTAATTTGTAAAAATGCTACACCTTCGAAAATCGCATTTTGAAAACAATTCATTCAAAAATTAATAGTGGTAGTAATTATAGTCGCTAGAAAGATAATCGATTGTAGATTACATTACAGTAGAAAAAGTATACCCGTGTGCCCCTTTTCTTTAAAAATAAATTGAAGCAAATTCAGAAAATTGGTACACACTGTATATAATCTGACAACTCACTACAAATCACCATTTTTCGTTCAGTTTTCTAAATTACTTACATATATTCAAAAAACAACTCTTCAAAACTCTAAGAAGTTCCATTTGTCCTTTCTACAGCTACTAAAACGCGGTCATAAATGGAACGCAACAAAAAAGTCCTATTTATAATATAGTCAACCTTCCTCCAAAATTTCATTAAAATCATTCACATTTCACAAATTTACATATTTGTAGGATTATTTCCTTTTCATATACACAAATTTACATACCTAACAATATTCAGTTTTCTCTTCTTTATTCTATAATAATTGGCCCGAATTTTACTAACACGTCCCATGATTAAATAATAGTTACTCACAATTCGTTACCTATAACCATAATTGAACTGGCAAAAAACTGCTCGCCTCAAAAGCAAAAATGAACAAATTACCAATGATAAAAATTAAATATTCCGGGAAATCTACACACAACATATACCTAATGCAGAAAATGGCGGCACACACTCTCCGAGCATGCAGCCACAGCCCGCTAAGCTTTCAAAACAAATGAAAGCCTTCCAAAAGCACATTACTCCATCTGACGATGATAAAATGAATTGAAAGCGCCAAATTGTATGCAAAATATATAAAAACAAGAAATTTTTGCCGTTACCATCGTTAACATTATTGACTTTATTTCCTTTATCATTGCACTAAAACATTTGAGTTTTTCAAAATAAACAGAAAAAGGTTCGATCTTTGTTACAAATTGAACTTTTGTTGAAATAATATCATAATTTTGGTAGTTTTTCGTCTCTGAAAATAGCAGCCTTCAAACGAAAATATATTAGTAACCAAAACTTGTTTACTGGTTTTCTTCTCGTCACTGCCTCTTCCAGCCCAAGATCTTCCATACGCATTGTTACGTTTCGATGTACCAAACTTTGAAAATTTCATGAATTCTAGAGTTTTCTAAAGCTAATTAAATACACATAAATCCCGAAATCTTTATTTTTGACACGTCATGACCTAAGTTTATGCTTTTCTCTAACTATGTACAATTTTTATCATGATAGTACGCACAGATTTGCAGCAAATTTATATTAACTTTTCGTGGTTTTTAAGGTTTAAGTGGAATGTAGTAATACATACTTATGTGATGTCCTCGCAATATATCAGCTGCTGATTATTTTAAGGCTTCACCTTCACCACATCAGCACATCAATAGTTGTGTGTGGCACTTGCCTTAAGCTGCGTTTCCATTAGCTGATTTTCTTGTCTTGGCTCCGATTTCTCTGTCATTTCGCATTTTTCAAGTTGGGTTATTAGCATGCCAAGTTATTTGCGATATGTCGACATAGAGGAAAGTTTGTGTTTTTGTTAGCAATCACAGTTTTGAAAGGACTTTAAAATCTATGTTGAATTTTGTGTTATAGTCCATTTTTATGCTTAAAAGATGGCTATAAAATCGAAAGGCATTTACACTTTAAGTTTACGTGTTTACTAATTACGCTGGCGCCGATATTCATGTTTTTTACTCTGAGACGGCGCTCGAATTTACGTTTCGCTTCATCTAGCGGTGCGGTACAACTCACCCGACCATCTCAAATTTGGATGAAACTTTTATAGGGATTACCAAAATTGCTCATCCAAATTGTTTTGTTCCCCCCTACCATGCCCCACTCTCCCATAAGTGTGGTTAGAAATTTCGTGATTTAATAATGAAACGTCATTTTCAAAAGATCATCTCGAGAAGGGAGAAATCGATTTTTTTTTATTCAAAGCCCAAATGAAGCTTAATGCTTTATATCCTTTATAAAACAATATAGCAGTACCGAACGAAAAGAAATTTTTGTTAATAATAGTATTCTTCTAAAAAAAAAAGGGCTTTTTTTATTTCTACTTTCAAGCCAGAAATCTTATTTATTTATGTACAAAAAATTAGGATGGTGTTCGTCTTCGTTTTTGAAATATAAATTTTTAAACTATCCGTATACCTACCTTAAGTAATGTACTATGGGAGCACTGCATATATATAGTCTTTTTATACTGGGAACCTCTGGCGCATTCTTTTTTCCATTTTTAGTTCGAAGATAAAATTTTTACGTACATATGTACCAAAAATTACGACGGTTTTCGGCTTCGTTGAAGCAAGTTGAAATGTGTATGAGATAAAGGGTGGTGGTTAACCATGCAAATTAATTTTGTTAATTATTCCTAAGCGGGTGGGAATAATGAGTTGCGATTTTTCTTAAATACAGGATGGCATATTATAGATAATTCTAAAAGAATAACAGTGACTTAAACATTGCAGAAAGATGGCGTGGAATGGAAAGTAATGTTATGACCGACGAAACGTAGTATGTTACAGAAATCTTCTAAGATTTGGTAACTAGAATCGGATCACGGTTTAACGGAAGGAATTATTGTTAAGACAAATAACGGTTGTAACTAACTATCTGTATTTGGTCTTGTAGGTAATTTCCAAACTAATAAAATGATTTGAAAAAAATTAAATTTTAAAATATTCGAAAACTTTGCCGAACTACCAAACGATTTTTTTTCGCCTATCGTTTCTCTTCGTATTAAGCCTCATTTCGTATTTGAATTAGGTAAATCGGTTGCTCCGTTCTCGAGATATGACTTTTTGGAAATTTCGAGTTATCGTAAAACCACGAAATTTCTAATGGTGGCGGGGGGGGGGGGGGGGGGGGGCGTAGTAGGGGAATCAAAAAAACACATGTGTGCTATTTTGATATTCTATACAAACTGTGAAAGTTTCATCCAAGTCCATTAACAAAAAAGACACATAAAATTGATATCTCCGTCTGTACCATAGGATAGGATAAACCTCCATGTACCACCAGTGGTACATGCCCCCTATAGGACAGTCCACCATATACCAGTAATGGTACTTGCCAACGGAAGCATATTAAATGTTAAATTTTCGTTTACTCTTTTGGCACTACAATGATGACAATATTGGCGTGCCAACTAGATTTTCGGTCTCCATGGCAAATTATAAAAAATGTTGCTAAGTAAAAATAAGTAGATAATTTTAAAGTAAATATTAAAACATATTTGTCTTAATTAGTTAACAATAAAAAATTTAAAAAATCGTTCATTATTTTAACTATCTGATATTTTTAGTACCTGCCTAATTATAGGTGTATTGGGCACCTACTATTAAGCGTATTACTAGATATCAAGGGTGCCCACATACCTACGAAGGTAAAGGGGCCCCCAAATTTCTTTTGCTAGGCCTGACACCAGAGCGTTCATAATAACATGAGCCGCCGTGCTGTAGGTATTAACCATTCTGAGCAATTTGTTCTGCCATCCTTGCCCTTGACAAAATTACCCAAATTTATGAAGTAATCAGGAAGACTCTCTTCGTGAAGATCTTAAAAAATGTTCTTGTTTCTAAAAGTAGTAAGAAAACGGAGTAGTAGGTACTCGTTAACATAATTGCAAGCAGAACTGGGCAAGTACCAAAGAAAAATTACTGAAGTACAAGTACTATAGGCCTGAGTACTTCAGCGTAAGTACAAGTATCGTATGTATGAAAAGTACTTGTAACTAAGTAATAAGTCTATAAAACGTACTGAGTACTTTCTAAAGTACTTTTTTAGAATCTTTGTACGTTGGCAGTAATATAATGAAGTTTATAGGGTTCAGTTATTAATAAATAAATACCTTTTGAAAACTGTAATATGTATAGTAACCAGTAGCAACTATTTATAGTTTTTAATATTTTTTGGTGCTGCACTATTAGAGGTCCTCCCAAGCATCCATTGTCGCCTCCAATAATGCATAAATGTTTTACCGAAAAAATTTCCAGTAAATTGCAAAGAAAAACTTGAGACCTTCCCTACATCAGGTCGGTGCATGGTTGATTTTACATTGGAGCGAGACATTTCTTGCTTACCCTTGGTTATGTCATCAAGTCGAGGCATCATCGATTTCGATTTCGATTTTTTCTACTTGGCCAGTCTTGTTTGTATGTTATTAGTTTGTCTAAGGTTCTACCTTGACGCGTGAGTACGGCACATGCTTCGACAGTTCTTTAAGTACTATAAAACTCAACAAAAAAGGAGTTGTGCTAGATATGGCGTTTGCTTTTCTCCGAAAAGTTAGATATTTGTAGGTACTTAATAGACTCAGAAATACTTAAATAAAAATCTTGGTACTTATTTATGTACAAGTAAACAGAAGCAAGTACTTATGTACAAGTACTATGTAGGGCATTTCAAAAGTATTGAGTAATAAGTCTTAAGTAACGAAAATATACTTTAAGTCGTACTTAAGTCATTTTTTACTTAAGTATTGCCCAGCTCTGATTGCAAGGGCCCTAGAGTTGGTTACTTTTTCCATATTTTAAATGAAAACCTTTAACAACAATGGTGTTATGCCTAATTACTGCTAATCCACGTTCACAAGCCGCCAAAAACATAGAATTTTTTTTCTTTTCAGAGTTACACTTTTACCAACTGCTATAAAAGAGCCCAAATTTAATCTCATAACCTAGATATTATCTTATACTTGCATTTATATCTTTAATATAAAGCTGGAAAGCTGGAAAGATATATATTGTAGCTAGAGTCTTAGTTGTGGTTGACACCTCGACAAAAAAGCACTTAGCACTTATGTATATTCAAAGGATTCTCGATTGAAAAGCATTTTTGTGCTAAACATAATCGACGTCACTAACGACCACATGACATGGTGGATGCAAAAGCAAAATCTAAAAGCAACAAACTCGTATGTGCGCACAATTTTCCCTTTGTCGTCTAGTATGAGCATCCATTGAAATATTCTCACAATTTCACTAAAAGTTTTAAAACTCAACTATGTAAAAATAAACTTCTAATTAAAAGGACTCTGGGTCACCTTTTCATCTCAAGATGTAGCCTAAAGGTTAAGCGTTCACTTTCAATGCCCTAAATATATACATATGCATGAGAGCATTTAGAAAATTCTCTGTGTTACACAAAGTATATGAAAAACGTTATACTGATTTACAAAGCTAAAGGCGTTCTTTAATGCTTTTTTTGAGTACCTAGTAAAAGAGGAAGTCATTTCTATATCGGAGACTCTCTAATAATATATGTATGCAATAAAAGTAAGTACTAATGTGAGATTTGTCGACAACGCTAAATGAATACATTCATATTTCTAATTAATATAATTCTTGCAAGAATGCGAAACTAAAAGTTGTTTTTCGAGTAAAATGCCATCGAGGATATTGGTTATGACGATACTTCGCTTAATTATCGATTGTTTTGTGCCAATCATAAGCTTTTAATATGTGATATTAACTCTTGTTTACTCATAAATTTTATATTTCAGATCAAAATCAAAGTCTGCGGTGTGTTATTGAATTTTGTATGTGATTGGGCATTGACAATTAATTAGTTGACGCTGTATACCAAAAGGCGGCTAGTATAAAAATTTCACTATTTGAGCTTAGGAAATATTGATCATTTCCGACTGGAATATCCATTCACAAAATTTTATTTTGAAAGATAGGTATTCAGACGCTAATGATTTAAATTATCCATATGTATAAGGTGCAAAACATATCTTGGATTTTATCTTCATGTCCAAATTTTAAACTATACATAGCTATTAATTTTTTTTTCTTATTTAACTCACATAAAATCTGTACTTACTTATAAAAACTAAATTTAACAAACAAAATAAGCATTGTGGAGTAAAAATTCAAGGTTGAAGGCTTTCTCGGTATTGCTTCAGAAATATCAAAAAGAAAGTATGTAGTTCATTGAACAAAAATAATATGAATATTTAGTTCATAGCCCTTTTGCATTTTGAACTGCGCTTATACGTCTGCCGGTGCTTTCAGTAAGATTTCCGCAAAAGCGTAAGGAAATTTTATCTCTTGTTCCTTAAACGTTTCTCAGAGAATCCTGGCGGAAGACGAGGTGAAATATATTTCTTATATAACGTAATGAAATTAATTGTATAATTTTTTACCGAGTAGTGTTTATATTTGTTCAACTAGGCTTTGTTGGGATGCTCCGGTACAAACGAAAAGCAAAAAGAAGGAACTTTTTTTTTTATTTATTCTATCACACAATCATTTTATTTGTGGCGACGAAGTTTCAAGCCTTGGTTCGACTCATCAATAGGTCACCAAACAACATATTGAGTGACTCGAAAATCAAATGGAAATGGAAAAATATATGAAAAAACAAGTAAAAAAGCTAGAATTGGTCTAAGACCAGTTCTTATGATACCCTAGATGACTATCCGTATGTCATTTCGCATGGTCACCCATATGTGAAAGTTTATTTTCGGAAGTAGTTTTTCGCATATATTTCTTGAATGGTTCGTCGGACAGAAAAAAGTATTATAACCAATTTTATAGGATTTCATATACTGAAGAACTTACATTAAAACCATATCAGACTTATCGTTTCCATAGCATACGTAAGAATCCTACATTTTTGTATGGCAACACGCAGAAGGGGTTGCCCGACTTAGTCAAATTTTGAAATTATCTCGACGTTGGCGGTAGTGTCCAAATATGTAGTGAAAAACGAAATTGTTGTATGGCAACCCTACAAAGGAGTTACTCGATTTGCTCTATTTTCGAACTTAATTTTATTTTTTTTTAAAGGCCATATGCAAAACTTCAATTCTGTAGATACACGCGTTCTCAAGTTATCGTGCAGACGGTCGGATAATCGGACGGACGCAGAAATGGACCGACAAATGGACGGACAGACAGAACGACGGACAAGCAAAAATCAAAATAACTTTTAATTTTATGCATGGGTGTCGAATCCATTTTGCTTATCCATCATTATTTTTAGGTGTTACAAACAGAATGACAAACTTAGTATACCCTTTAGATTTTATCTAGGCTAGAATAAGAAGACTAAAGAAAAATTGAAAAGTTGACAAATTTAGATCCCCGTCGTTCTAAATTCTTCCATTTTTTATTTCTTTTCTAGGCTACCTATTTTTTCAATATATTTTTTCCATTTTCATTTGTTTATTCCAGTCACTCAATTTGTTGCTTGGAGTCCTGTTTTTAAGTCGAACTATATTTCTTTAGTACGTATTACAATATAGTCCGACTATATAGTTGTTAGTGAATAGACACTAAAAATTGATTCTGATTACTTCAATTCTAAATGATTATACCAATGAGCGATGTGTCGTGTGGTTGAATTTCGAAAACGATATTGGATAATCCGGAGTTATAGTTAGAGGACCCTCAATTCGGCGGCATGGTGGCAGGCGTAAAGATTCGTAGTGGCACGTGCGGGCGACGAGGACGAAAAATAGCTACTGCATAGTATATTTCATATACCAGAACTGTTCATAATAAGCTAGTTAAATGTTAGTTTTAAAAATTAACTTAAAATAAAACCCATAATTTCTCTCAATCGGAGAAATGTAGGTTCATGGTTCCATTATAATGTTCCCAATTACTTTATTTGTTCGATAAAAGTTCTAATTTTTAGTCCACAGAACGGCCGTAAGATATAAAAGTTGTACTGTTTCATCGCACCGAAAAAGACTTAAAAAATTTCCTCGCACCTAATTGGATATATCTTAACTTTTATTATGTGACAAAAAGCAAATTTACTTTATAAACATAAAAAACTACACAATTAGGGAAATTTAGTGGAATGCGTACAAAGCAAATACCTACATATGTAGGGAAATAACGCCTCAGCAGCTATCACTGATCGCCGATACGACCAAATAAGATTTTGGAAATTTTAATAAAAAATGAATTGTTTTCCATCTCAGAAATATTTTAAATAAAATAAAATATTTATTAAAGTAAAAATTTCATTGAAACTACATTAAAAATGCAAGGTTATTTTTTGTCAGTATCGGACGCATTTATAACCAGTAACACTTTAGGGAAAAAATGACGACTTAAACCACGGAAAATCCTATGGATCTACACTAGTGTCATTCGACCTATGATAACCTACGGTTCTGTGGTGTGATGGAAAGCAATGAGTTTCGCCAATCATCGTAAGATATTGGAAAAGATTCAGAGACTGTGCCTTCTTAGCGTAAGCGGCGTTCTCAAGTCAACCATTACTCGGGCTCTCGAGGTTATGCTCAATATACACCCCGTGCAGATGCATATCAAGGAGGTGGCATCAGTCGCAGCGCTGAGGTTGCATCTCAATCAGATCTGGATTCACGCTGGAGCAAGAGTTCCACGCGAATCCATTTTTGAATTCGTGCAATCCATCGCTCCTGACATTAGCACGGACTGCGAACTCCTTCTTGAGACTATACTGAAAAGCGAATTTAAATCAATAATTCCATCTAGGGCAGATTTGGCGTCGCACTCCGTGCTTCAACCATTAAAAACCCCTATTGTTTACACAGACGGTTCCAAAATTGAAGAAAATACCGGAGCAACTATTTTCTGTGAGGAAACTCAAGCAACAAGTCTATATAAGCGCGCCCTCGGCAAGGAATAGGCATTCCACTTTCTTTAGTCGAAGCATCTACATGGGTCCTGACTTTTTTTCAAAGTAAATTAACTACAAAATAATACAAGTTTTTTTATAAACAAAGAAACCTTTTTGCAACTTATTTCTAAATTTCCCTTCCTATACCAAAAATAGTTTTGTTATAACACGTTAAAATAGTAAAGCCAACGCAAATCATCCTAATGTGCCATCTATTGTCACTCAGTCCCTTTCCGAATCCGAATCGCATTTTCATTTGGTTTGTACTTTTCTATATGTCTACATGAAAATCTTATACTAAATTTAATCTAAGTTCCAGTTGCTACAGTAAAACGAATTTATTTGTATTTTTCGCTGTCTCATTTTAACTCTTGTTAACTTCGTAGAATTAATGATTCAATCTGGATACCTTTGTTTCCATTCAGAGTGTCGTACTATTGAGTCATCTCTGCTACTTGACTCTCTACTGCTTTACAGAATAAATAATACTCAAAGTTTTATTAAGTTTAAACACTTTATCATTAGAAACAAGAAAATAAATAATAAACAATCAAAATTAAAAAGACCCTCAAAGCCTTATACAGCTTCATTAATTTCATTTCACTCAATACTGCTACGTTTTAAAAGTATACCCATACTTAACTGATAAAAGTCCTTTCCGCCTATGAAAACTTATATTCTAGAGGTCAAATGAAATTAGGTTGTACATATATATATATATATATATATATTGTTGGCCACAACAAAGAAGCAAGTCCAATTACTAAAGGGATTTTCTAACGTCCATCTCTTCTTTGTTCCTTTGCGGAAAATATTTTCCCACATTTAATGAAGGAAAACAAGACCATTGTGTGTACGAGTATAAGTTCCATTGACATATTTTCCAGCCCCACATTACTAAGGACTATACTTTTAAATATATCCAACATATGTATAAAATTGTATGTATGTACATCTATATGTATGTAATATAAGAAGTCTCTTGACGCACTATGACTATGCCTAAGGATACAGGATTTTCTAAACTCTTCAAAACGAGCTAATTTTAGAATTCTTCTGTAAACAACAATGAGATGTTCGGGTAAAAGAACAAATTACTTTTGTTGAATAAATCTCTTCAGCATAAAATATCATTGTTCTTGTAATAATACTAAGTAGGAGAGCTCATCTCATCACCCTCGCATAGGTACAATTCAGTTCAACCCATCGTATGTAGCAAAGCCATACATATTCTACACTTTAGAGAGTCCTACTTCCGGTACACCGTATCACAGGCGCACTAAGTACTGAAGGAATCCGAGATAAGCGTGTAATTAGACTTTTCACAAAAGTAGAAAATTAGCCAGTAAGGATGTTTCAGGGAATTTCTCATTTCATGCTCGCATAATACTTGCAGGTTTTCTTTTTTAAGTGTCGCTCCAACATGCCAAGTTAATTAAAATTATGGGAGTCGGCGGCTGAGTCTGAGCATAATATGTGTATGAAACTGAGCTGGATGTCGCATGCTAAAGTACCCTACATATATATATCTTAAATTAGGGCACCCCTTAACCTGCCGCAAACTTATATTTTTCACTTTTGTTGGAAAATTAAAAAATTCTTATTTGCACTCATTAAGAGTTCATTTTAAAGGATTTCAAGACAAGAATGACGTGGTACATTTTGAATAGATAAGGAGGATGTTCCATTTTATGGTGGAAAAATAAGCAAATAAATAAATAAATGCCAGGGGTAAAATACACCTGTGATAGAAGTACTTTTCGTCACACATTTACGTTTATATTGCATTGTGTATATGAATATCGGGTGAAACAGTAGATCTTGTTCTCCAGCTTGAAACTTTTTGCATATTTAAGATAGAGAATTTTCTGCTTTTATCTGTCTTATTGGTAACGAAGGAACGGTTTAAAAGTTGAAATTTGATCGACCTGTTTGTATCGATTCGATTGATCGATGATATTTTATTTAAATGTGATGTTATGCTATTATTGTTGCTCTTTTCAAAAACGGCGACTGTCTAAAATGCTGGATATCGTTTATATTTAATATATATTTTCGATTACTTCTTTTTGGGATGTTTGACTTAAATCTTTATTTCACCCCTCTGAAAATAATTCGGTCAAAAGCGTTTCAAACTTGCGTAATTCCGTACTAGAACTTTATCAACAGCCGGCGACGGAATCAATGTGTTTATTTAAATCTAATCCAAATTTGCCTGTGATAACTGCAAAATAAGAAATATTTCAGCCCATCGAATCTAGTGCTCCTCTACAAGTCTTACATTAGACAAGGGCGAATCCAGACATTTGCACTTGCCATCAGTTATGGACCGATTTGTTTAGCTTTCTCTTTTCTTTTCTGCATGAAAATTTCATTAGCATTCAGATATCGCCTGAGTTCTTTTATTTATATAATATAAGTTTTTGATCCCCAGTGCCGGATTTACCTATGACGGGGCCCCAAGCAACCTCAGTTTTTTGGGGCCCTCAATCTAAAATTAACCCCCCCCCCCCCAATATTTTGAAATAATAAATAATCAGTTAATTTTGAAAAATCAATATATTATTCAGTTAAATTATAATTTACTAATTAAATTACAACTTTTTCCTACTTTTTTCAGTCGCAAATTGATGAATGACATCATCAAAGTCAAGTTTTTGAAGCTTGTCTTTTTCGATAAACAGTAAGCCTAAATCGCTTACTTTTTCTTGGTACATCGATGAGCGTAAATAACTTTTGACGCGTTTCAATGCGCTGAACGATCTCACCCCAGTACTATTAGATATCGGTAGTGCAAGGATTTCAACATTTGGAAACGCTGAAAACAGTTCATACTTGAAAATGATTTCGTACAATTCAACGAATGTTTTGCGGGGCTCGTTTCCGTATACCTGTTTCACATAGATGTGAAAATTTTGAATTTCATTCACAATGTTTATGTTAGCATCATTTGGATAGTCTTCTATCAGTCTTTCTAAACTTTCTGTGATTTCCTCCTTCGACGCATTTAAATTGACAAGAAAAGAGAATTTAGCCGCGATATCAGTGTATGCCGTAGCACGTTGTCGCAAGTTAGTTGTCAAAGAATCGATCATCGGAAGAAATGATTTTATCCGAAAACTATTACGCGGAGACAAGTTTTCAAGCGCATCTGGAGCAGGCCCGTCGTTACATTGTGTCTTTCTGCGACTTGTTCTTTGCGCGCTCGCTTTATAATCATAACCAGGAACAAGCTCCTTCGCTTTGGCTTCGATATCCGAAAAGTCATCACGATAATTCTCGACGAACGTAATTAACGCAGTACAAGTTCGCATATTTTTCAAGAGAAATCGACGGATTTTGTAAAGTAGCTGATACATTTTCAAATTCGTAAAGGACTGATCCCCAAAAAATCAATCAATTATCCCGTAAGCCTAGTAAAATTTAGTCTCACATAAAATAGACATTCTACACTTCTTGCTTGTCTTACTGCATTTCGTTCAAACACCATAATTTCCTGGGCTGGACAGGAATTTCTTGCAAATTAATTGGTTAAAGAAATTTTCGGGGAATGCTAATTAGGTTGGGTTAATATATGTATAAAATTAAATTAAATATTTGCAGGAAAAGTGAATCTGAGATTAATTACCCCGGCTATGATAATTTTCCCAGCATACTACTTTTCATAAAAATACCCGGCTTTTGTGAGCTTTCGATCAAAAAAAGTGCAAAAATTTTGCTTGTTCTGAAAATTCCTTAGTAGTATAATTTTAAATTTTTCGAGAATAATTTATGACTAAAAAAGAAAAATAATAATAAATATAACATATAAACTTTTAAAAACCTAGGTAGAGTATTCCATTTAATTAAATATTAAAATTATATTACATTTGTGTATAAATTTTAAAATTTTCTTGGACAGAAAGAAAACTAATTCAAAGTAAAGTATTTTAATTAAGTATTTTGATAAACTTTAGGAGTTCCAAATTTCATTGTTTTTCACTGTAGTGTTAAAACTTAAACTGCCCAGGGACTAGATTCCGGAACTGTGAAAACTTTGCCAATGCAATTAAGTGCTGAATAAAAATATGTCTGTACTGAATGTTCTTTCAGTGAGAAAATAGTCTTTTTGAAGAAGTTAAGTTCAGTTATAAGAAATGAGTTACATGAATTCATTAGTATTAAGGCGACTACGGCTTAGAAAAAGGTAAAATAAATAATATAATATATAATTTCGAAAATAACGCTTGACAACTCCCAGGTACCTCTTCAAAATTAACGACCAAAATGGCAGGGAGAAAATATTAGTTAAATTGTACAAAATTTGATTTTTGCGAAATCGGAACAAGGTCGTGTACACAAAATTTTGTGTCCACGCGAGTTACGTTAGTAAACCTAAGTAACCCAGAAAATAAAAATGAAAATGCTGATCCAAACAATTATAATTTAGAATGCAGCACCGAATTCATAAATAAAATAAATATACGAACATGATTCGTCTAGACAGAGTTCCGTTCTCACAAATGCAAAAGTAATACGATATGCAACTTACTTAAAAAGACACAAAGCATCAGAAATTAACGTAACTTACCTGAAAAGATAAAAAGTAACAGAAATTAACTGTGAGAACTGAGTCGAATCAGAATTCTTATTTTAAAATATGTAATTCTTAAAAAGCTAGAAGAAAATATAAAAGTTAAGAAAAAGTCAGTCTTAAGACCGGAATCGAGAAGTATAGATCCCACTAAAGAGTGGATGTCGAACAAGTATTTTTCCATTGTATTTTAATTAGAGTTAAAGTTCTAAGTGTATTGTCAAATTAGTTCTTTAATGAATTTGTATTAGAACTAAAGTCCTAAGTGTAATCCAAAAATTCAGTTTTTGATAAAATTTGTGTTCGAACCGAAGTTCTAGTGTGCAATTTTATTTTACTTTATTTAACTCGCGTAAACTCATAGTTGCGGAATCCGGCCCTAAACCTTGGTTTCTTTGAATACCTTGAAAATTTAAAAATTTATACACAAATTAAATGCAAAATCAAGGGAAACTCTAGAGAAATTTTGTGAAATTATTGTCAATTTTTTTAAAGTGGATTTAGAAGATTAATTTTTTTTCTTGTATTTACTTTCTACTTCATTTGATTAGAGTATACATTTTGATTTATTAGAGCTCTAGAAGGGGCGATCGCCCCGATCGTTCCCCACTGTATCCGGCCTTCAGACCTAGAATGGAGTACAATCTCACATCTGGGCTGGGGCTGGTCATATAGCTTCATTGGATATTGTCCAAAAGAGAGCCTTCAAGCTCATTGGCGATTTGACAATAGCTGTGCTCTTTTGTGTCCGCAGAACAGAGCAGAACAACTGATACACAAAACAACACCCCATACATTTCCATAGAAAATTTAAATGAAGCGAACAGTACAAATAGTTCGCTTCAATCGAAAGAACAATTTGATCTCTCCAGTATATGAGAGCTCTAGAACAAGGTACACAAGAAAACACAGCTATTGTATCTAAAAATAACTCCAGTCGGCCACCAGACTGAATGAAAATTCTGCCGAAACATTTTCTGTAAATTTCTAAAAAAATATTCTGGCCTTCCCTTCATCGGGTCGAGGCAACGTCGATTTTATATTAGAGCGAGGCATTGCTGCCTCATTCTTTGGTTACGTCATCAATTGCAAGTCGAGGCATCATCCAGTCATCTTTGATTTTATATTTGAGAAAAGCGTTGCATATTTTTGTTGCTTAGACCAGCGAAAACATTTCTGTTGAGCGGGAGGGGGGGAATCCTAATGGTTTCCGAGATAACGCGACATAAAGATATTTGGGTATATTTTTATAGATGATTGTATAATTTAAGAATTTGTGTGATGACAAGATGAAGAATTGATATGTTCAAGAACAAGTGCAAAAGACGCAGAAAGGGTTACATTTTGGGTACAAAATTTTTAGGTGAGGTTTTGGGCTTCTTAAATCTAATATGCAATAATGGTGTTGATGATGTGCTTCTTAATAAAATAGTAGTTATATAAAACACAAAACACAGTCGAATTAAAATTCAAAATTTTTAACTTTGTTGGGCCTTTCTTCAAAACAGAGGAGAGGAAACGTTTATACACAGTTGCAAAGGTGTAACCGTTATTAATTAAACAAATTCGAGATTATCACCTTGCGATATAACTTTCTTAAGTCGCAGGGTTATCTATAGAAACATACCCAAATATGCTGTTATCTCGGAAACCGTTACGAATTTCCCTCCCCATCCATACAATTTTGGACTTGTCTAAGCATAACCTATCCATAGCCTTCAGGTGCAAACTCACACAGGGGACATCCTGCATATTAAGTATTAGTAGATTTAAATAAAAAGTTTGTCGAAGACAAATTTTTATGATATCCTAGATGAATACCATATGGTCCGTGTAAGTTTGATTTTTAAAGAAATTTTTGACATATATATTTCTAAAACGGTTCATCGGAGAGTAAAAATGGTCATAACCAATTTCATACGATTTCATACTCTGAACAACTTTTCGGTACAATAAAAACGTCTAGGACTGGTCGTTTTCGCTGTATATGTAAAAAACCTAAGTTTTTATATGGCAACACTAAGAATTGGTCACACTATTCGCAGATTTACTATTTATTGCGTGAAATTAATTTTTAGAAACCTTATTTTGTGCATGCGTGCAATGCACTTTTCACTGTCATTATTTGCGAATTTGTATGCTTGGCTTGTAGCGACTTGTATCTATCACTGTAATCATCATTTCAATACGCTCTTCGGATTTATCTGGCCCGACTCCACGATATTAATTAGTTCGTTAAAATTCTTTCGTTATCCAGGTAGGCCAGGTTTTGAAATTATTTTGTAAACTTTTTATTTATTTTATTTTTTATTAATTATTTTTTATTATTTATTGGTGGTAAAGCATTCTCCAAAACTTCGATGTAATTTGCACTCTTCATTCGAGAGGAAACGATTTCTAAACATCCCTCAGAGCAAAACGCGGCCCATGTCATCACATTACCGCCACCAAAATTCCTGTTCGTAAAATTTAATGACTTTTGACAGATATCACGATAATATCCGCGAGAGCCGTCAGGACCATCGAGATTCCACTTCTTCTCGTCTGAGACAACACAATCTTAAAATGAGAGATGTCTATTTGATTCAAGATTTTTGCATTCTGTCGACGTAATTCCTTGCGAATTGTAGCCTGGAATCTTTATGATTGGCTCGTTGATGACATGGGCTCCGTTTTGTGCTGCAAGATGTTTAGAAATCCAATGAAGAGTGCAAATTACATCGAAGTTTTGGAGAAGCCTTTTGTACTATTTTTAAATGAATATGGTTTAGAAGAATGGATCTTTCAGCAGAATAACGCGAGAATTCGTGCAAGTCGGGAAACAAAAAGTTGGTTTGCCACTTAAGGGGTTCAAGTTATGCAATGGCCCGCCTGCTCACCTTACTTGAACCCAATAGAAAATTGACGGGGCATATTATCTCAAAGGATTTACGCCAATAACCACCAATTTAATTCAATTCCAGAGCTTATTCGCGTAATAAAAGTGGAATAGTGTAGATTTGAGCCTGGGATTATCTTAAACCGCCTTGGAAGTACGGAAGAGGGATTAAATGTTACCGTTTCATATTTTTAAAAATATTAAGTGACCTTTTAAATATGAAACAAACCTTATATTAAAAAAAGTGAAAACGTGTAGCCAAAATAACATTTTTAAACTTCTTTTCAAAGAAAACTAAAGACAGTGAGCTATAAACTGTTACAAATAGGATTGAAACAGCTGTTCAGTATGATCCTGGTCCAACTCAGCATCCATCTGAAGCGTTAATGTCAGTAACTACAAAAACTATTGTGGAACTAAAAATAAATCTTAGCTTTCGGCACAAATGGTTTTTGAAATGGGGGTCCGGAAAATTTAACGGCCGCAATTGATCGCCAGCAGTTTACTGCCGCGTCAATTTATCGCGTAAACAATTTATAGCTAGCATATTTTATCGCCTGGCCATACATATAATTTATATATAGTAAATAATAATATAATTTAATAAATAACTTGCAACTAAGGTTTGTCTGTACGTGTTATTTAAGAATTAAGTACAGCTAAAAATGCAAGTTATATCCTAGATATATGCAAAGATAACCTAATAATTAGGTAGAAAAAAACTCTTTAAGACCTTTACGAATAAAGACCAAACATGTGAAATGTACTCAATTGTTAATTATGCGCTATACCTCTCAGATAATTAACAATATCATCGTAAATAAAATGTTCCCGCGCTTTTGTGAAAACAGGTTTTTCTGAAATACTGAGCGAATTGGTTCGAAATTTGTTACTGTAATTCTATGATATTTGAACACACGTGGTTCTGTTTTGCTCTGAAGAGGTTAAGTGGGAGAAACTCATGATTCATTTTCGTAAAAAAATGAGAAGGAGCAAAGTTTTCAGACTTTACTCTCATAAAATAGTCTCGCTCTTTATAGCCACGATATATTGTATTGTATCATTTTTATATAATATATAATAATTTACTATGAGGGAATATAAACTATGAGGGTGTAGTACGGAAATAAAAAACACGTGTATGGGAGTATGTAATTTAATAGGTAGTTTATGTATTATAATAGTTACATGTATCACATAAATTTAAACAATAATAATTGGCTAATTTTAAACTAAATTAATTATAACATTAAGTAAGACGTAGTACACTAAAAAAACTCAAGAATGAATATTTATGAGATCTTCAGACTTAATTAATTACTAAGCTAAGAGACTATATAAATTTCACAACACAGTATTCACATTATTAATAAGATAGATTATGTGCTATACCTCTGAGATAACAAACAATATCATCCCGCTCATCATATGCACTAACACGCCTTTTAATTCGTTCTTCATAGTCTTGATACTTCTTTTTGTTGTTGCCGGTATCACTTCCACTTAGATATTGTTCAATGCGCAGTTCGTTAATACTTTGTTCTTTTTTAATACACTCGATAAATTTCCAAATGTTGGGATGAGAAGCAGCGACTTGTCCCTCAAATCCTCTATGCCAGCCTTCAACAGAATTATTCGTTCTTGGTAATCCTTCAAGAACAAGCTGGTGTACGTTCCACATTTGATGGCGAAACTTTGGTAATCGACGAAGATGTCGTCTGGGTTGGGGTCCAATCCATGAATCCTCAAAATAATCAACAACTTTTTGCGATTCTGGAGAAAAAATACCATTTTCACACAAATGTTCCAAAACGATCGTAACAATAGGAGTGGGAGCAAACGCAATTGCTCCAAAATTCGCATATTTAAAGCAAAATTAGCATCAGTTTCATAACGTTGTTTTAATCCGTTATTCTGAATGGAACGAAAAATACATTGCGAAAAGTGTAAAAAACAACCTCGTTGCGAAGCGTCAGGGAAAACTTTTCTGCAAGCATTCATCATCGCCATCTCAAAATCTATCGTTATTGATTGTGGAGACATAGACGGTTCCAATATTTTCAGCTGCTCCAGTAGGGATACATATGTTTCTTCAGACATGTTAGGCAATAATGCATAAACTAATGGAAGCGATATGTTGTCCTTGAATCCATGTATCGTATAAAGTTGATAAAAAAGTAAGGGGACAGTTTTGAAAGTCCCATCGGCATACTAGTGCTCACTTCGTGCTAACAACAGCAAATTTCTTTTCGTACTGAAAATTAACATGCGATTGTCCTCAGGTCCAGAATCAAATTGTAGAAATAACTCTCCATTGCATGATGTTTTATATTCGTCGTTGGAAGAGCTGGGCCATCAAAATGTCGACTTCTTATATTCCGGATCGTTCGTTTCATTGTATCTATACTTGGAAGCTTTGGGGCTGCTGCTTGGCTACAAGTTCTCGAAACATTTGCAATAATACTATGAGGTGTATTATTTGTTATTTCTGCATAACTTGGAATGGTATCAAGAACTTGCGATGCTTCCACTCCTGCTGCGTCTCCACAATGGTTATGGTCCTTCCATGTTTTAACGATGTTATCTACCGTAGTAACTCGAGCAGCACATTCGGTTTTTCGGTAATTTTGACATTTCCAATGAATTTTTGGGTCATTTTGCCTGTCCTTATAAAACAAGTGTCCATTAAAGCACAATTTCGGTTTTCCTTTTTCCGATTTCAAGAATTCCACAGACATGATGCGTTCGTAAACTGAAAATGTTGAAAACTAAACTCCAAATAAGAAAATGTTGCGATTGTAAGAGCTTATATACATATAAGTACCACCCTAATCGACACGCCCCTAAATCATGCTACTTCTGTTATATGTAGAAATCGGTGATGATAATAATAAGTTAAAGGGATTAAGTAGGTACCTACCTAATTCCTATACCAACGATAACCTAATAAGAAGATAAGAATCAGCCGAACAAAATTGGAAATTTTTCTTGTTTTCTACAAAGAAACAAATAATGTCATATACTGTGGTCTTTTGCATGAATGGGGAAAAAGAACTTTGCTATGCACTATTTTAGTGCGACGACAATGAGTTAAACACAAAAATCGAGAGAACGTAGGGTTACCCGAATGATTAAATGTTCTTGAATACCTTCAAAATCCTTTCAAACTATTCAAAATAATTAATTTTTCGTACATCGGGTCACACTACCTCAATTTTTTAAGGAAAAGATAAATTTCGCTTTGGCCAAGGTGCTGAAAGGAGATATCGAAATATCCGAGAATCTCCCATTTAATCTCTTCTGAGCAAAACAGAACCACGTGTGTTCAAATATCATAGGATTACAGTAACAAATTTCGAACCAATTCGCTCAGTATTTCAGAAAAACCTGTTTTCACAAAAGCGCGGGAACATTTTATTTATCTTTGCCTATATCTAGGATATAACTTGCAGTTTTAGCTGTACTTAATTCTTAAATAACACGTACAGACAAACCTTAGTTGCAAGTTATTTATTAAATTATATTATTATTTACTATATATAAATTATATGTATGGCCAGGCGATAAAATATGCTAGCGATCAATTGTAGGCTATAAATTTTTACGCGATGAATTGACGGCGGTAAACTGCTAGCGATTAATTGCTGGCGGTAAATTTCTGGCGATCAATTGCGGGCGTTAAATTTTCCTAGACCCTTTGAAATGGAATTGGCTAACATATTCCAAAGTCGATGATGGAGCATTTTATAAATTTTGCTTACTTTTTTCAAAATGTTAAATATAATGACTGGAATCATGCAACTGAATGAAAGAAAAATGTTTATATCATAGGACAAGGAAAGCAGACTTCTGTAGAATAGATAGTAGTAACTCGAGCAGCACATTCGGTTTTTCGGTAATTTTGACATTTCCAATGAATTTTTGGGTCATTTTGCCTGTCCTTATAAAACAAGTGTCCATTAAAGCACAATTTCGGTTTTCCTTTTTCCGATTTCAAGAATTCCACAGACATGATGCGTTCGTAAACTGAAAATGTTGAAAACTAAACTCCAAATAAGAAAATGTTGCGATTGTAAGAGCTTATATACATATAAGTACCACCCTAATCGACACGCCCCTAAATCATGCTACTTCTGTTATATGTAGAAATCGGTGATGATAATAATAAGTTAAAGGGATTAAGTAGGTACCTACCTAATTCCTATACCAACGATAACCTAATAAGAAGATAAGAATCAGCCGAACAAAATTGGAAATTTTTCTTGTTTTCTACAAAGAAACAAATAATGTCATATACTGTGGTCTTTTGCATGAATGGGGAAAAAGAACTTTGCTATGCACTATTTTAGTGCGACGACAATGAGTTAAACACAAAAATCGAGAGAACGTAGGGTTACCCGAATGATTAAATGTTCTTGAATACCTTCAAAATCCTTTCAAACTATTCAAAATAATTAATTTTTCGTACATCGGGTCACACTACCTCAATTTTTTAAGGAAAAGATAAATTTCGCTTTGGCCAAGGTGCTGAAAGGAGATATCGAAATATCCGAGAATCTCCCATTTAATCTCTTCTGAGCAAAACAGAACCACGTGTGTTCAAATATCATAGGATTACAGTAACAAATTTCGAACCAATTCGCTCAGTATTTCAGAAAAACCTATTTTCACAAAAGCGCGGGAACATTTTATTTATCTTTGCCTATATCTAGGATATAACTTGCAGTTTTAGCTGTACTTAATTCTTAAATAACACGTACAGACAAACCTTAGTTGCAAGTTATTTATTAAATTATATTATTATTTACTATATATAAATTATATGTATGGCCAGGCGATAAAATATGCTAGCGATCAATTGTAGGCTATAAATTTTTACGCGATGAATTGACGGCGGTAAACTGCTAGCGATTAATTGCTGGCGGTAAATTTCTGGCGATCAATTGCGGGCGTTAAATTTTCCTAGACCCTTTGAAATGGAATTGGCTAACATATTCCAAAGTCGATGATGGAGCATTTTATAAATTTTGCTTACTTTTTTCAAAATGTTAAATATAATGACTGGAATCATGCAACTGAATGAAAGAAAAATGTTTATATCATAGGACAAGGAAAGCAGACTTCTGTAGAATAGATAATCAACGCAGATTAAAAAGAAAAGTACAAGATAACAGAAAGGCGATTTCTGCAATTGTTGCAGCTATAGTGTTCTGTGGTCGGCAAGGCATTGCACCTGGGAGATATCGAGATTTTAGCCTAATAAAAAATGTGGAAATTGAGCCGCCTGAAAATGATGGAAATCTTCCTGTTCTTTAAGAAACAATGCCAGATATGATGGGGTGATGAAGCGCTTATTAGAATCATGTCCAAGGAATGCAAGTTATGTAACACAGAAATTTCAAAAAGAGGTGAGCAAACTATGGGATGTAGAATTAGTGAAAAATTTATTGCGGAGGTTAAAGATTCTTACTGTTTTTCACTAATGGCTAATAAAACAGCAGATATTTCCGGTACTGATCAAAATTCGTTATGAATTCATTTCATAATATTTGAATGGAAAGAGCTAACACTTTGTGAATATCTTCTTCGTTATATTCCACTTTATAATATAACCGCGGACGGTTGCTTTGATGCAATACTGAAAGAAATAGAATCAATAGACATGAGTGCCTGCAAAATGCGAGGATAAGATTATGGAGCCGCTGCAATCAGCGATCAATTCAATGGCAGTCAAAACAAAATTAGAGTAATTACTCCAACTAGAATTTACGTTCATTGTTCAAGTCACAGCTTCAATTTGGCTGTGTCAAACTCTTGCAAGGTTCAGTATATACGAAACTGTATGAACAATTTACGAGAAATTTACAACTTTTTCAATACTCCTAAAAAGCAAGTACTTCGATAGATTTTGTGTTACGCATTATTCCTGAAGTGAAAAAGAAAAATTGAAGAATATATGCTCCACACGATGAATTGAAAGGCATGATGCTGCAAAATGTTTTCTTGAATTGGTACCAGGAGTTATTGATGCTTTAGAACGTATATCGTCATGGCAGAATCCAGTTGTTGTGTCGCAAGCAAGAACATTTTTAAACATAATTAATCAAGTGAACTTCCGTATATCTCTCTTTTGCTGCTTGGATAAAATTTTTAGTTTTGTCGCTTTCACGAAACTAAAATAATAGCTTTAAGTTAAGCTGTTAATGCTGCTGAAGATCTCCTGCTCGAAATAAGAGCAATAAGAACAAATAGCGGCATGGAATTCAATACCATATATAAAAATGTTTTTGAAAAAGCAAATGAACGTAATTTTGAAATCAATATTCCTAGATTAAAAAACCGGCAGATACATAGAAATAATGTTCCTGTTGCATCGACGGAAGACTACTTTCACATTACAATCTAGACTTGGGACACAATAAAGATTTACTTCCTTTACGTAATTAGAATGTTGAAACAAACAACTTTGGGAAAGAAATAAAGCATCTCTGTGAGTTTTACACGGGTGACATTGAAGCATTCCAAAAAGAAATGATTTTTGAGGTGAAGTTGTTCTAGCGAAAATTTCTTCGAATGGACAAACTACCTACTACCTACCTACTACTGCGATTGTGGTTATTTCTGCTTGTTATAAAAATGTGTATCCAATCATCTTCAGCTTCTGTGTATATTGGTTACTTTCCCAGTGACGAAATGTGAATCCAAGCGATCATTTTCCACACTACGACTGCTTAAATCTTATCTTAGAAATTCAACTGCGCAACTGAGATTAAATAGGTTACCACTAATGAATGCTTATAGGGAGATCATGCCAGAAGTCGACGAAGTTATTACTGAGCTTGCTAAGAAACCTCGGAAATTGAAACTCCGCATATAACCCAAATTTCAGGTAGAACACGTAATTTTTAATATATTTACATATAATTAAAATTATTGTATCTTTTAATATATCTTTTCTTTGTTTCGTCAAATTGATAGTGATAGATAGATAAAATGTGAAATAGAATGTTTAAGGTCAGTAAATAAAAATAAAAATAAAACATACCACACCATTACATTTTATTTCTTTAAACACATATATATAGTAAGGTCACCTTAAGACTGACCGTCTGCAAGAGAAAGAAAATGGTTCTTGTGAGTAAGACATACTCAGTGGGCTATACGTAAAATCTACAAAATTCTATACAAACTAAACTAACTCATTAGTACCTATACAATAAACTGGTAGCGGGACCCACCAACGCTAAAAAATCTTCCTCTTATGGAGCGGGCTGGAATCTCAAATAGTGATTAAACCCCACCCAAACACGGGACCTACCCACGTAATACACTCCGTATGATGTCAACTTTGGTTTCTCGGGACCTACCTACGAGTCACCGAGTAAATGCCCACTTAATATTAATCACAATCTAATCTAATAATAATCTACATAATCACTCAAATATTTTTAATATACAAACACCCACCTTTACTCTACTTGTCATGAAATCTACTTATTTTTCTCAGATATGTGTTCAACTACGTACACTAACCACTTGAAAACTACTAGGCAGGTACAGCAAGGGATCGCGTCAAAGATCCCTTCTTAATGAAATTGTGTTTTATTTTTATTACCCTATGCGTGCAATTGAGGCCGTCAGAATCCCTCCATAATGAGGGTTTAGTCAGCCTAAAAATTTCCGGTTAGTGTCAAATACATGATTTCTAAGAATTTTTAGTGATCCTTGCTGTGGTTATGGAAGCAGCTCACACTATCCTGTAGCATCATTGCGAACAGCGGGGATATCTTGCCCAAATTGTCCTGTTGTGGTTGGGCGTCGTTCTGTACTAGCAGTGAACGAGAAAAGTTGTCTCGTGGCTATTGGCCACAGCGAGTTGTTTTTCGGCAGTTGCTTCGTCTAGTGGACTGGTTGTAAAGCTCACGGACGTTTAAGCGTTGTCTAACACAGGATACGTCCAAACAGTGAGGATAAATAGAGTTTAGGATGTTTGAAAAAGAATTCGCTAGGACACTAGAAAGTATCGGAGTTGCAGAGTTATGCGTGATGAATATTGCCCCAGTGGCCAAGCGGTCAAATAATGTCTGCAGGCTATTCGTGAGTTCTTGACGGCCAGTCTCGATTCGCGTTGTCTCAATAACAATACGTTCGAATAATATCGGCAAGCGATTAGCGATTGCTTTGTAATTGCAACAATGACAATACGATCGAATCATAATGGCAGGTTACTTAAGAGTTCTTGCGGACGCTTCAGAAAGAGTGATCCAGTGGAATGTCCAGGTGTTCGAGTAAATCACATGATGACTTCTGGCTGGGAAGCGCGGGATGCAAACCTAGATGAGGACTACTGAAAGAATATTTATCTGGCTAATATAAGGCAAGAAAATCCAAACAAAATTCAGTAGCTGTTCTTCAGATTTTATTATTTTCGAAATACATCTGAGAATTAGTTTTCTCGGATACTGATAAGCTTACGTTTATACAATTGATTGATTTTCTCATTGTTTTTATTTATAATTGATTTCTAGCCTACCTGGCTAGGTTTCTCTACGTTCAGCGAGGTATCGCTAGCGGTGAATTTAATAATGAATCTAATTTGGTTTATACAGTTTGGAGCAAGGTTTTAGAAATGGTCGAACCGAGACAGAAGCGTCGCCACAAATTATCTACTGTATTTTCCTAGCTACGTGAATGCATACCTTACTCCTGCTTCTTGCAAGGTTAAAACAGATGAACATTTATTGCGTTCTTTATCAAGAATAAATAAATTTAAAAATTTCGACAAAATGTTGTATCGCTCGGAACCCGCGCTGAGCTATTCGTGGCTACGCTGCTGGCAACTTAGATTTCATCTAGAGCATAAAAAACAAGTCGAACGCATTACAGAGTTTAGGCTTTTCTTAAGTTTATATGGCATTTTCAATTTTGATTTTCTTCTTCTTCTTCTGCGTCTTGAACTTGTTCTTCTTGTTATTTTATTCTTCTTCTTCTTTTTTCATGAATAGTAAATATAGAGATAGAACTGTGGCCTCTACTAATTTTGAGGTGGAGTTCCTTCTCTCTAGACTCGATTCGATACGGCATACTACCAAAAGTTTTTTTTTTTAATTTTTTGGACACCATCTTTGAGCTCAACAGTGCGCAAACAGTCAGCATTTGAATATTTATGAAGAGTGAATTACGTTTTAAACTTTGAGCAGTCAAGATAATACCTATTTAAATTTGAATCAACTACCACCTTATCTTTAATCATGACTATTCAGTACATTTAATTGACTTCAAATTTTCATCGAGTCTCAATAAATGACCACTTGTGACCTTATTTTGAACATCATTTCTTTGAAAGGAAAATATTTCATCTTGAAATGCGGTTAAGGGAAATTTTCAAATTAATTATTTTTCATACTTTTATCACCCTAGCCAATTTATATGAAATTAAATTTAACGCGAAATTTAAATTCATTTGTCCTTTCCCCGATCCATATTAAAACCATCGGAATGAAATAACAACAACAAAAAATACCAACTGTATTCTTATTATTGCTGCCAATCCCTTTGTACTCTGAAAACCCAAAAAAAAATTTCGACGTTAATTATCATTTAAAATTTCGTTAGGGATGAAATGCAAATGTTCATAAAAAATCTCTCGAAATTATTGTATGTATGTTTAGGTGTGTACGAATAAAGGAGGTGGTGGCCAGACCATTCTGATTAAATTGAAGCGACTGAATATTGCCTGTTCAACAACAGATTATCCAATTAAAGTCGCTAGCTGAATGTAGGTGAGGGGGGTACCACCATTAAAACCTTAAATTTTCAACTCGAACGTTCGACCTAATTACATAAGCTGACAGAGGTGGAATTGTTGTCAGAATATTAAGTGGAGTGTAAAAATAAAACCAGCAATTTTAGTTTAAATATTTCTTTAAATTGAAAAATTTGCAATATTACTAAGGGAAGATGGGTTCATAAAGTCGATTTTATAGCCAGAAGGTTTGAATTAATAATTAATTCGATCAAATATCGGAAACCGTAGGTTGGGTTTTTTCAAATTTTTTTAGAATATTGCTTTTGGTCTAGTATATATTAAGTTCACCTAAATTTATTATCTTTTCCGAGCTGAGCATAGGAGGATATCTCACTAAATCCTTTCCTCTATTATTCTTTTATAACAATAACAACAACAAGTGGAACTTAAATTGTATTTCATTTAAATTATTCTTCTATATACAAATGGCGTTGTAGAAAAGACGTGATTATGGTGAATTTTAATCAAATTTGAAAATCAATTTTATTATTATCTCTAACCCAATTGTTTTTTCTATTTTATCATTACATCTTATTTATTTACCCTTTTCGTGAAATCTAATAGGGTATGCTAAGTAGGTCATTGAAGTGTTGCCATACAAAAAGTTCGTGCTTTACTATATATATGCGTATTACCTGAGAATGCGTCGACATAGGGAGTTGAAATGTTTTACATGCTGCTTTTATAAAAATAGTATATGCAGATTCAAAAATTGATTGGTGTTAACATACAACAATTTTTTTATATTAAATTGTAATAAATATTAAATTACCTTTCTAGTATGGAAAAGAGTAAAAATTAATACACAATTTTATTAAAAGTTAATTACTAAATCATTAACTTCTAATAATTTAAATAATTAGTTCCTAATATGGGATGAGATGAAGATTCAATCATTCTGCATTACAGAGTAATATCTTCAAACATTAAAATATAACCAGGGAACTAATAATGCTATGGGAATTAATTTCAATGAAATAACTTTGCTGAAAATGTAAAGGCATTTATTAGTGTTCTGTTAAAAATTACAAAAATATATTCATTTTTGAACTGGCAATTTTAATGGAAAACCCGGAAAATCGGGAAAAATCTTTGAAAATTTGGTACAAATTTGACTAGTGATAAATCCGTTTCAGAAAAAATGCAGTTTTCCGATTTTCCGAAAAAAAATTTCGGAATTTTCCGACTTTTCCGGTAAAAAAGTTTTCTAAATTATGCAGGATCAAGTTCCCTACCAACTGGCATAATTACTTTCTCTCCGGCAATGGTGAAAACTTGCAGAAAATATCGAGGAAAATTCATGTAAAACGCTTTTCCGGAGTTTTTCAGACCAAGGAAGCGTTTGAGCGTTTTGCTACCTAAGAGAAAGTTGTAGAGCAAAATGAGTTGCATAAATTTCCTTTTGTGGAAAACTCCGTGGAAAACCCGGAAAAGCTGGGAAATCATCGCACAAATTTTAATAGATATGATTAGTGATAAATCTGTATCCGGAAAAATGCAGAATTATCTAATTTTTCAGGAAAATTTTCCGGAAAATTTCCGGAATTTTCCGACTTTTCCGGAAAATTTTCCGACAAAAAAATTTTATAAGCTATGCGGAATCATTTTTTTCCGTCCTACTGGCATCAAGACTTTCTCTTCAACTATCATGAAAACTTGCATGAAAAATCGAGGAAAATTCATGTAAATTTTTAAAAAAAGTTCATAGTAATAGGAAAAGTCTGTGGAAAACATGGAAAGCAGCACGTAATAACAATTTAGTTACCGTGAAAAGGGCAGAAAATAAAATAAATAAAATTCGAGTTTTCAAACAAAACTGAGGTCAAGCCGCAGGAAAAAGTAGAAAATAAACTTTGCTTCACACACAGAGGTGGACTCAGATTTTATTCGCTGACAATCACCGATATATTTCAGTATGATCAATCAGAGGTAATAAGTGATTTGATTCATGAAGAGAAAGAATATTCAAGAGAAATGTCCCGATCAAAAAATCTGAGTCCACCTCTGTGTGTGAAGAAAAGTTTATTTTCTACTTTTTCATGCGGCTTGGCCTCAGTTTTGTTTGAAAACTCGTTTTTTACTTGTTTTATTTCTCTTATAATATACATTTTTCCAATCTTTCGTGATATTTTGCTTTCAAAGCTTTCAGTTATTTTTAAATCACAGAAGTTAATGTTATCTAGTTTATTTATATAAATATATAAATTTGTCATAAGTGTAATCGTGTTGATTAATCAAATATATAATATTTTCCTCTTTTTTATAATACTTTCCTCTTTTTGAAGTATTTGATGTATTTCAAAATATTCTTTAGTAAAATAAACATATAAGCCGGGTTTATAAAAATACCTTTTTTCACCCATTTTACACTGAAAAGTTCCTCTGTTCATTTATGTCGGTATGTTTTCGGTTAATTTTTTCTATTTCCTTATCAATAAGGGAAATTCTAAGAAAGACTTTTGATTGAAATGGCTTTCTTGGGGACGAAAGGCCATAGTTTTACAAATGGTTTTAAAATTGTTAGTTTGGCTGCAGATTGCCTTAAACATTTTATGCTTATATATATATATCGTATGGCGCTCAAATAAGCAGGGGGCCCCATTTTCCTTATTTTTCCAGGGTAGTGCGTCAAAAAATGATATTTTGGAATTAACTCTGCTTTAAAAAATTTCATTACAAAAAACAACTCACAAATTACTTTGAAGAAACATAATTATGTGCTGCCTTACTTGATAAAACATAATCGGAATATAATTGCCCATTTTCCGATGCACCACTCAATTTTATATATTTTTTCACATTTGCACTTCTCAGTTTTAATATAAAAAGACATTGATACTTTTTTAGATACTTTTACTTCAAGTATCGGCAACGGATTGACACTTCGAGGAATCGAACAATGTAGAATGCAATTAAGAAGTCTAATCCTCAGAGGCATAAAAGTGTAATTCCGACTTAGGTTAAAACGCAAGCATTAATGCCGCTACGAATTATATTTTAATTCACACGTGTTGCCTGTAATCCTTACAAAGATTTAAATTCAATTCTAATGCTCAAGTTGCTTAAACTGTAATTCTGAATGTTATTAAACATTTGTTTCTTATTAAAAAAGAGTAAATTTTAATCTTCGTCCAAAACAAATTAGTTTAAAAGTATGTTAATATCCGAATGAAATTAAATTCTAATGCCAAAGTATATTAAAAAAAAGTTGTAAGTTTTTCAAAGATTAGATTATTATACCCACTTTTATCTGTGTTACGAACGTAAAAATTTTGAACAATTCAGGCTAGAATCAGTGTCGCTATGAAAAATCAACGGATGGCTATACGTTAATGATTACATGGAACTACGGTTCCACTGGAAGAACCCGAAATAAAAATTCGTTAAATCAGTTTGTATGCTTCTGTTGCGAGCTCCCCACCAAGTTGTTCTGTAATCGAATTTATGGCAGAAAATCAGATAGGTAAAAAAAAATTGTGACTTTCAAATCTCGAATTTGTGTGCTTTTTCATCTATAGGAGTAATCAGTGGAAAAAAAAATATAAAAGCATCATAATAACCGGGCCGGGTCGCTAACCATTGCGTGCCTTTTTTTCGAAACAAACCAAATACTAAAATGAATATGTAATATTCCAAAATTACGCACCATCCTGTGACAGGTATGATAGATGACTTTTCGATACTATATAAAACACAAGAAAATTCTAAAAAAATCGTACACGTTTCAAAGATGAAGGGCTACGAGCGAATGACTATTATTCTCCAGACTCCACTATTACTACTCAAAAGAAGACAAGCAAACGAGCAAGTGCGTTACAGCAGCAGCAATAATTGCCGGCGTCAGCTACGCATTGTGTCCGTACCATACGAAAATCGTCCTGTTAAACATTTACAACTCATTCTACAGTCCAGCGCCGCATTCAATTCACCGCGAAGGTTAGGTGGCGCTTTGGAGGGGGGTAATGACCCCCGTGACCCTGCCCCTGTATTCGCGCCTAGAGGTAAGAAGGCATATATAATACAGCTAGGTAAGAGTACTACTAAACACACCAAATAAATTTTCGAAATTTTAGAAAAATTTAGGATAAATCATGACGCATATCCATCTAATCCTCTCATCCTATAATAGTTTGGTTATATGGTAAATGTAACAACTCATATCTCCAAAATAAAGCCGAGTACCTCCACAATAAGTTCCACACAAATAACTAAGGTTTCTAACTTTAAAATTAAAATATAAGGAAAAGTGGCCCGCAGTAAAAAAAACATTCTATAGGTAGTGCTTTCATATGCGTCACTATGGAGAAACATTTCTAGAGGTTAGGCGGGATACTCAAAATTTAGATTGGGCTAGCTGTTGACAATATCAATGTTATGTCTTATAACAATATTAAAATTAGTATTAAATTGTTGGTGATTATGCCGTAGCCGCCACATGCTCAACAAAAAATAATGCTATGATCTTGAAAAAGCAAAATATACTATTATTAACAACAACAAAGTTCGTTCGGTGCTGCCGTATTATTTTATGTAAAGCATTAAGGTTCCCTTGAAATTGGAATAAATTGGGTGATGTGTATTTAGGGTACCAGTACTTGGATTAGATGAGACGTGCAAATTCTGTATTACAGTGTTGTAGCTGCTTACTAAAGCTAGTCGGCGTCTATGCCATTTCTGCCGTATTATTTGAGGGACGTTAAAACGTATTGCTATAGTATGCTCTGCAAGATGCTTGTCGCAGACCCTCGATAAATAATAAGTCTGTATTAATGTGGAGTTTTATTAATTTGTATAACCTACATCTGTGAAAGAGTTTGGTGAGCTTTCGCAAGCTCATTTTAAAAATACATTTCAGTCGTCACAATGAAGAACTTTAAACAAATTAAACGGACAATAAAATTACAATTGTTAAACTTATAATAGAATTAGAACTAATCCTTTTTCAAAAAGCTTTCGTGACAGTCAGATTAAAAGTAAACTTTCTTTGTTTTTTCAAAAATTTTAAATTTAAATCCAATTCAGGGCCTAATACAGAAATGCCTCGCGAAAACTTTAGATATTTTCGAAATTAAATTCAATTAAAAATACTTTACAAATGTCTTATTTGTACGATGTGAGGTGCCGAGCGCATCGAAACAATCCAGACGCCAGTTCGGCTTTTATAACGACAACAGTCGCCAGATGCTCTCGAAATATGATTCTTTAAAAATGAGGTTTCATCTTAAAATCTCGCAATTCTTAACCACCCAGTGGAAATGGGTGTGTGGTATAGTGAAACAAAAAATATATTAATTTTTTAATATTTCATCTGGAAGTTCATCTCAAGAAAGACTTTGCTTGATCCTTTATTCACACCAACTATAAAATATATACAAATCCATTAATTTTCCTTTGCTTCTCATTATACATATTCCATCAAACTATATAGAACCGAATCTTATTAATTTTTTGGAGCGTCCATCATAAAAGAGCGATATAAATGGTGATGTGGTAAATTTTGCAGTTCAATTTCTCTTGCATCATCTGTATTAATTAAGAGCACAAAAACAACTTACGTTTTCTTTCAGATAGAGCTATTTTACAATTTACTTGGAATTTACTCCAGGAATTTGTTTTTTCCACAATGCACCCTAGAAATATTTTCATAAGCTACACCGCGAAGTCTGACCAGTATTTCTTTTTTAATTTGTTTTCATTTTTTTGGTTGCCTTTTACTTTTCTGCTGCTACACGAACTTCTTTTACTACTAGTACTAGTTTTACTTTCAAACTAGCCGCTGACACTTTCCAAGCAAAATACCCTGGTAGACAACTCATATGAACTCATTAATGAGCTCATCATGAGTACTCAGATGAACGTCATGATGACATTTTTTTAGCATAAGAATTAAAACTGGGAAAAAATAATTTTTTTACTTGTTCACAGATAGTATATAGTACATGTGATATTTTATCTCTTTTACCTTTTTTAGACATGTGTATTTTTCTCTCTCTTTTGTGCATATTACATTATTTGATGAGCATACCGATGAGTATATAATGAAGGTATGATGAATGGGTATTACGATATGTTTATAAACAAATATACTTATCAATGAGTGTAAAGATGAGTTCTTAAATTACCATATCAAAGAGTATCAGTTTACTATTAATTTAGTATTATTTTTTAGAATAGATTTCATATAGTTTTCCGAATTCTAAGTATGGTTTCAAATCAAACTGTGAGACGCTGGGCGATAAGAATTTGGCAGTTACGTCTTGCTTAGCATATGGGCCGTAGGCTTCATCCGGAAAAACAATGAAAGAATTAATTTAAAAACATTAAATTTAAAATTTAATTTAAAAACCGATAAATCTCAAAAACCAATTAAAATTTTCATTTTTATAGGTGTTGTTTATAACTTTCTTGGATTTGCTAATTTTTTGCACAAATAATTTTTCTTTATTTTTAATTTTTTTTCATAAAGTTTTCTGTATTTCAGTTAATTTTTTTTATCCAAAATAATAGATCCGGAGGTGATTGATCCAATTTCAAACTAACGGAAATGTCTCGGATATTGTACAATCTACGGAATTCATTCAAAAAGCAAAAAAAGATGTGATGTTTGACTGTTATTTTTTAAACTGATACATTTTTCTTTCTCAGGTGTACTGGCTGCTATAATAAAAACTAATTAATCATGTATGAATGGTCTAGAGCTGAAAGTATCCGGATAATTTGCTATCGAGATTATCCGGTTTAATTAGGATCCGATTACTCATATCCGGGTATCTGGTCTGGACCCAAACTAGCCGGATCTGAATCCATCTATCCCCATCCAGACTAACCAAAAAAGGTTCAAAGTTTCCTCCACATTGCATATATCATGCACGAAAATATCATGAAATATTTATTTTCCCAACGAAGGATATTGCAATCTGGATGACATTTTGACCCTCTTTGCTTAGTCGGGATCCAGATAATTCGTATCCAGATCCGGATAGTTCGCGTTCAAATTCGGATAGTTCGAATCCGGACACTTCAGATTCGGGTTTCAGAAAATGGATAATTTGCAGGTCCGGGTATCTGCACATCGGAATATTACCAAATCCTGATAAAATTTTCGGCTCTAGTACGGCCATTAATTAGTCTAACGTTTCAGCAAATATCGTTGCCGTCCTCAAAAGCTCTGTCATGAATCTATACAAATACATTGACATATTCGTAACCATTTAGAGTCTTTGTTACTTACAGGCTTAATTCTAGCTTTCTAATCTGACCGACCATTAAAATTTAATTGAACACAAACATAAACTGAACAAAATCAAAACTAAAACACTCATAGTAAGTTGACACAAAGATTAGGCGAGGTGAATTGCCCTAGTGAAGTTGTATTAGTTCCATTAGTTCATCACTATGTGGTTGGAATAAATTCAAAATTTCACTTACAGGATATTTCCATCTATGTGTTCAATAGACCACCAGCTGATAGTACAAACCTAGCCAAACAAATAATTGTAAGTAAAGGGGGGGAGGGGCATATCAACAGTTTCAGACTTACAGGGTGATTAAGAAAAGTTGATAGTCGTTCACAAAACACCGTGTATCTTAAAAGGTACAGGGCGAACGGTCACAGTCAAGAGCTGGTTATATGCACCACTTCATGGTCTTTCCAACTCCTGCTCAACCAGCCCCGCAACCCTCTCCTTATATTGGGTTATGGTTGGCTATACTAAAAATTTCGGATTTTCTTACATTTTTTTTACTTTCACACCTTTTGTTTTATGAATAGGTAGTTAATATAATTTTTTTTTACAAAAACTGTAAACTCTTCCCTTTAATTTTACCTATTACTGTCTATGTGCTATTTGCAGCGATTAAGGAGTTATTAGCTTAGAACCTATTCAGGTCAAACAGAAAATAGCTAAAAAATTTTTAAATTGCGTGTTTTCTGTCAATAGCATTGTCAATATGTTAAGAGTGTAAAATTAAAGGTGCAAGTCCCCAGCTTACAGTTAAAAAGCAGTTATGCTAATTACCTCTTTATAAAAATAAAAGACGTAAAAGGAAAACAAAGGATAAAAAAAAACCGATATTTTAGTTTAGACAAACATAACTCCATTTATGGAGACGGGTACGGGAATGATTGAGCAGTCGTTGGAAAGGCCATGAAGTGCTTCATACATATTTGTGTTTGCTATACAATTTTGTGTTTGTATAGGTGAGCACTATGACCTCCTGCTCTATTTTCCAATTTGGCCAGTGGTGGCGAACCTATGACCCGAGGGTCAGACACTGACCCACGCAGGCTTTTTAAGTAACCCATTAATTTTCTTAAACTTATTTATTATCATAAAATAGAGAAGCGACAATCAAAAATATTAATATCTCAGCAAATGAATTAACTGAAAAAAACCTTCAAGGGAATGGACAAATTGCTTTAATAATGTTTGAAAATATTAAAATATTTATGGAAGAATTTGGGATTGAAAATCATGAAATATTTTCCTCAATTACAAACAGATTTTCAAAAAAACTAATTTTTGGAAATACGCTTGACGTTCAAGAGATTGCAATTAAAAAATACATATAGGAAATAAAACATGATTTTAAGGAGAGATTTAATCATTTTAAAACTTTGAAAAATGCATTTCACTTTATTTTATATCCATGCAAAACGGAGTTCGAGACAATGGAGTCAACTGAATTTATTGGCTAAGTATGATTTAGAATTGGAATTATTTGAATTTTAAAGCTGATTTTCGAAGTAGAAGGAAAAATGACCACAAATTGCTGATAATAATGATCCACACTACAAATTGATAATATTATATTATATATTTGTGATTCATTACAAATAATTTTATAATAATGAAGAAACTTGCTAATGCTCTTCCAACGATGTGTGGGTCCACATATTCGTGTGAAAAAATCTTTTCTTCAATGAATTTTGTAAAATCTACCAATAGAAATAAACTTGGAAATGAATTGAATGCGAAATGCGATAAACTAATGAATACGGAATATGAACTTAATATTAAGAAACTATCTGAAAATAAAAAACAGATTTCTCATTAAATATACTTTAACTTTATCATCAGCTTTATTATGCATACACATACCAATTACTATATCTATAATGAATAATATTTCATAATACACATATGTGATTTTCTTTATTCCTTGTTCATTTAAATACTCAGTGCAGGAGCGACTCCCGACTGGGGGCGTGTTATTACCTGGTGTGGTATACATGGTATCACTTCATTTATATCAATTTTTGACGTCGACCTTTATTTTTTACTCTCACTTGCAAAAGTAAAACCAAAAAAAGTAGTTTTTAACAATCCTCCCCTCCTCCTTTCTAAGTGATCCCAGTGACCCAAAAAAAAATCAACAAAATTTGACTAACTTCTAAAAAAGGTTCGCCATCACTGACCAAGAAGGAAATACCCTGTATATATTTAGAAGTTTTCGGGATTCTCTCAGAGACTGCAGTAAATAGTGCGAATGTTGTCTGTGGCTGTTTTAGGCCTCAAGAGTAAGACGTTTACTATAAATTCATTCAGAGTATAAAATTTTTAATATTACTGTAATCTGGGTGATGTTCATTAGACAAGCAGTGGTTGGACAAAGCTGTTTTTCCTATATTTTTTTACTTTATGGTTTTTTGTTATCCTGTTTTTAACATACTGCTCTGCTATTTATCAAAAAAACGTAGAAACTGAAAACTTTTTTAATCGATATATTTAAAGTAGTAGGAGCCATTTAAAAAAAATATAGATTTGACCGCCATTGTCCATGTATGGGGGTAGTCCCGGTTAGGCGCGAGAGAAATGTTGATCACTTCTAATGAGATAAATAAAATAACCAGATGTTGTTGTGGACTTTTGGGATTTATGGGGTAAATTCCTGTCGCTCGAAGTTCGGATTCACGTTTACTGTTTTTAGTGACCTCGGCATAAGCTTTGTTAAATAAAAACGTCACATCAAAGGGTGTTAGTTTTGCCATCATATGGGATTCCATATCCGTCTATAGGCAGTTTTTAAAGATACATAAAAGGACACATCAAGCGGTTGTGGCCTATGTGAGCTATGTGGTGGAATGATAACATCACGATGTAGTTTTCCTTGCAACAGGTAATGGCGATCACTTGACCGGTATTGTCCCGGGAGCCAATTTTGAATTCAACAGCAAATTTTATAAATATACAAAAAGAAAAACAAAAAATCTTTACAATAACATTAAATAGTGCCTTGTACAATTACATAAATGAATATAAAACTAGAATTACTTTCAAAGCTTTAGTTCATACCTTCTAAAACATTTCGCCCAAAATTACATGAAAGCGATGGAAAATAAATAAAGTCCGTTTCTTTTGCACGCTGACAGTGAACTGCGTGAATGCCTCCGATTGGTCATTCACGTCACCTCCCTACTCATTTATCACTGAAAGTCTTGTATGTGGGTGTAGTACTTTTCGAGATTTCCGACCGACCGGCATTGCCCCTTAACCGGCATTATCGCTTTTTTCCCTACATCAGGACTAATTCCCTTGGAATTCTATCATTGATTTTGCTAAACCAGTTTTTTACTGATTTCAAGAATTTTAACCCTTTTTTGTTTGCGGATTATTAGATTGGACTATCCCATCAAGTTGCTCTAATTTTATTACGATTTTATTATATATCGATAAATCAACGAATTTGTATAGATTCATGATTCTGAGGCCTGCAATGATATTTGCGTTGGGCCAAAAAATGACCATACATGATTAATTAGTTTCTACTAATCACTGACTGCTACACACGCGAAAGAAAAAACACATCAGATTTATTAATTAAGCACCTCTTGTCTGAGGGAAATCACATTCTGTTTCCTTTTATATCATTTCCATATTAACACGTTTTATTGCTTGCTTATAACTTACACAGGATACACGCCTCCTATTCGAGTCTGGTGGTCGCTGCGTGGTTGTTGACCTATTTAGTATTTAGCTGCATCCGAATTGATTGCCGACCACTGGTCATTGAATTAGCATAGTTAGAAGGAAATTGCATCCCAATTTCCCTCTCTCGTCACTAATTACATTGGCTTGATGTCCCGATGTATACACAGGTCGCGATTGCCACTGTAATGCAATTGAATGTTATGGTCTGAGCCCGACTGCAGTATTTGCGCGGTTGAAATCGGCTTGGTAAGTTCTGGTAGAATTTTGGTTCTTTTGAATACAAATCAGTGGAGTTCATGTGGATACTTAAAGTGTTGTGTGTAGCAGTAAAGGACATAGAAGTAGCCATTTCAATATCGTACTCTAGTTACTTTATTGAGCCGACTATATAGTTCGACGAGGAATTTGTTTACACTTAGTTTGACACTATAGAAATTCGTTTGATCTGATTTCTGGAATATCCGGCTCTTGTGAATGGACTTGTAAAGTTATTGACGGAAGCTTTGATGGACAGTTGCTTGAAAGTTATCTGGGATAATTGGACATGTACAATAGAAATTGCGTAGGACTTATAGTATGTGTATATGTATTTGTTTCGCTTAAATCCGGATTTGAAGTCATAAAAAATTGCAAAGTTTTCTCTGTTGAATTAGATGACAAAGCCAATAGATTTTAATTTACTGCGTGACTTCCTATAGCTGATGTGGCTTATATAAATTATTTATTACGATGGTTTTCCTTGAAGTTGTTCGAGGTTGAGTTATAATTAGAACAATTTCTAACTACCTACCAATTCATTTCCTATGATATAAACGTATTGTACTGTAGTAAGTAGCAGTAATAGGATGAATTTTTAGATGATGGATAGAAAGTAACATAGAAGGGAAGTTCGTGTCATCCGGTTAAATTTTTGTACTAGTTTATAAGCGATACAAGATTTGGGATGATTAAATTATAAAGAAGTTGTTGCCTGTAAAAGGAGGTGGAAACTATTCTCGAATTTTTTAGCATAAGACTTAGCACGGTTCATTAGAGGAAGGTCAGCAACATCTTATTAATTTTGCGCAATTTTGCATTACTTTATTTGAGCCCTGAAGGGTAAAAAACTCACGAAGTTTATGGTAAATGTATTGAGTTAATGCTTTTCAAAAGCTTTACTATGCTATATTACTTGTTAAATTAAACACAGTAAATTTTTATGTTCATATTGTGTTGGACTCTCTAACTTTGGGCGCTTATGAGCAAAGTCTCCTTTTACTGCAGTGAATGCAAGGAAATTTCCCTTGCACACGTATTGCTTGCGATCAAATGCAATAACGACCAATTAAAGGATTTGGCCAGCAACTCTGACATTCTGAGTGCTTACCTTAGTTGTTTTAAATCTGCACAAACTTAGTTATCTTTGAATATTTCATCCACGCTATCTGTTATTGCTAGTCCTTCTAAGACACAGTTGCTTACTTCCGTTGCTGCTAGGATTAATAATATGGATGCCGTTGGTAGGAAGCTTGAAGAGTGCAAACTTGACTATCTTAGCAATAAGCTTACGAGCTGTTTCTTACAAAATTTTCAAAATTTTGAAACGAAGATGTGCAAAGTCTTTGATTCCTTTGCCCGTAAATTTATGGATTGTGCTACACACTCGAAGTATTATGAGATAATCCCGTCGTCACTAAATAATCTTCTGATGAATTTGAAAGCATTCATTAATGACATCCCACATTAGATCGAGATAATCGGTATGGACACAGCCTCCAAATCTGCGTCTAATGCGATTCTTGCAAAACTTACTTATGAGGTATCCGTTGCAAAAATTTAAATTCGAGACATTGCTAAAGGATACAGCCTCTGATTTGGAGACTTTTGTTTCCAATAGAGCAGGTGATGTACCACTTACTGTACTTGCCTCTAAACCTCGTCGCAAGCGCCAGTCGCTCCATTGGAAGCGATTTTCTTTGCACCTGCACGCTACTACTAAGAGTCCGAGTGGCTCAACTGATGTGGCCTCAGATAACGCTATGGTCAATTCTCTGATATCCCCGCTCTTGCACCTGCATCTGATTCCACTGCTTTGAATGATGCTTCATCCGTGTCCTCTTTTGGAAATTGTATTGGTCCCTCTTTAAGAACAGTACCAACACCATTGAGTGTTTTCGTCACCAGTTTCTCTCCAGAAACGTTGTGTGAGGACATTTTGAGATATCTTAGGTCCAGGTGTCGTAAAATTAGTAAAGCCTATAAACCGGTTGCATCCTTTGTCCTAACTGTTTCAGAGGACATACGGGACAAGTTATTCGAATCTATTATTTACTGTGAGTTATCAATTTCCTGGAAGAATTTTCGCTCTTCAAACCAACATGGGTTTATTTCGGGCAGGTCTACAACCAATAACTTGTTGGAATTTGTCTCGGATATAATTGGCCGTTTGTAAAAGGCTTCCAGACATATTGTATTTATACTGGCTTTAGTAAAGCTTATGACAAGTTATGCCACTCCGGGGTACTGTACTGGAAAAGTATGCATTTTCCCTAACATTCCTGAAATGGACGGAGTCATAGTTAGATAGCAGAACATACCGCCATTCCATCTCTGTAGTCTTGAAAGCTTCGTCTGGCGCACCTGAAGGAAGTCATTTGGCCCCTTGCTATTCATTCCATTTATTGACGACATTGTCTCTATTCTGACGATATAACACTTTTCGCTCAGATTAAATCCTTTAACGATTGTCAACAGATACAGGGTGAGCTCCACAAATTTAAGGATTGGTGCAAAATCAACAGTTTGGTACTCAATATCAGCAAATGGTAGGTTATGACTATCCTCAGAAATCAAGAAGCTATCACATATGATTATCGCCTCTCCAATTCTTCGATTTACCGTGTTAGTTTTGTCTATAACTTGGGTGTCAAATGTGAACATAGATTGAATTTTCCCTCCCACATAATCCACATGGTATCAAAGAGTAGTTCTACACTGAGCTTTATAAAACGTTGGTCCCGAGATACCTGGGATCCCTCCATTACATTGCGTTTGTATACTTGTGCAATAATTTATGTAATACCGCGGAATCGCCCAGTGATAGTCTATGACATAGTAAAGAAGAGAAGATAGCCACAAGGCAGATATCCTAGGAGAAGCCTCAAATAAAAGCAGACCTCTTCTTATTGTTGGAGAAGAGAAAAGAAAGAGGTCCGGAGACTATTCAAAAGAGCTAAACTCTCTGGCATCTGGGAGGAATATAAAAAGGCTCTAACGGAATACAAATCAGAATTAAGGTGATCCAAAAGAAAAACCTGGCGGACCTTCTGCGATGGCATAAATCAATTTCCCGCAGCTACCAGGCTCCAAATAGTTTAGGCTCACTTCAAAAAGAAGATGGTTAGTACACCGAGAGTTGCGAGGAAACAGTCAGTCTGTTATTAGAAACCCACTTTCCGTACTCTCTAACTCCCGATCAAGGAGTAGTTGCTCCAGACCCAATTGAGGTCGAGAAGTACAGGGTCTCTAACAAGGTTAGATGGGCTATTCACACAATTAAGGCATTTAAATCTGCTGGAGAGGACGGCATTTTCCCCGTCCTATTACAGCGAGGTTTTGAAGAAATACACCTTCCACTACAACAAATTTTCGAGCTATTTACGCTCTAGGTTACGTTCCCCAATGTTGGAGAGACGACAGGGTGGTGTTTATACCCAAAGCAGAGAAAGAGGCTAGACAACTCGTTGCGACCCATCAGCTTGTGTTCATTCTTACTTAAGTCCATGGAAAAATCCTACACCTACACATTCGAAGTGAAATTTTGATAAATCAAATCTTAATTTTAAAGCAGTTCGCTTCTCAAGCTGTCAAGTCTACTGAGGCTGCCATTCACACGTTAGTGAAAGACCTGGAAAAAGCTCTTGAAGCAAAAGAGGTGGCCTTATATACATTTGCGGACATAGAAGGAGCCTTCAATAACACCTCCATCGATTCAATAAACCCGCAGCCAAGGATAAAGGCTTTCAGCCCTTCACGGAAAACTGGATAGACTCCATGCTTAGAAGCAGGAGGATACCCACAACTCAAGGAAACTGTTCAATCACGATTAACGCAGCAAAAGGCTGCCAACAAGGACCACTCCTATGGTCGATCGTAATTGATGACCTGCTAGAGAAACTTACCAGTTAAGGTTTTAAAGTACAAGGCTACGTGGATGACTTAGTAGTCACAATAGCGGGCAAGCATGATCAAGTCATATCTAACCTCCAAGATCCGCACGTGGTGTTTAAACAAAAGCCCTAGCATAAACCCCAATAAGACGATTATCGTTCCGTTTACAAGAAGATCGAAGCTTTCAATAGCGGCTCCTCTTCTTGACAACACGGAATTGATATTCTTAGACGAAGTCAAATATCTGGGGGTAGCTCTACACAAGAAACTTACCTGGAGTTTGCATCTATCCAGAGTGACGGATAGAGCGGTGCGATCTCTCTACAAGTGTGGTCGCTTCCTTGGAAGAACATGGGGTCTGAAGCCAAAAATGATGTACTATATGTACGCCACGGTTTCTAGAGCGATGGTTACCTGTGCGGACCCACGGTGGCCAAAATCAAATCGAAAAAAGGGCTGAGGCTGTGCTTCAAAATACCCAGCGCCTTGCCTGTCTAGGAATAAGTGGTGCCATGAGAACCTGTCCTACAGCAGTCATGGAAGCCTTACTAAACCTTCTTCCCCTACATTTGCAGGTGAAAACGGAAGCGATCTCCAGTGCTATTAGAGTGAAAGAGGAGAAACAGTTAAAGCCAGGTGGCCAATGTACTAAACCCGATTGGTAAGGAATGGCTGTATCGCAAAACATTCAGCAACAACTTAAATCAGTCGTTCCGCTCTCCAAACAAAGACACATGCGACAAGTGTGACAAATACTTGGTTAGATTAAAGTATGCTAATGGTTCGGAATGTCGTGGCACCGAAGACGAAAAGAAATCCCACCTTGATGATGCTTCTCTAAGGTATGCTACGAAAAAAATAGACAAGCATGAATCTGAACAATCGGAAGACACAGAGTTATTATGACGGATATTCAGAAGTGCCTTCCCACGCTTTTACTTACGAACTGTGAGTCTTGTTATTTGAGAAAATTGTGGAAATTAAATGAAACAATCTTTAACGCTGCTTCAAACCAGGGTTATTGTATGATGTGGGACAAGACGCAAGGTGGCCGTGGCGTTAGTGAAGTAGCTTCTCGCCTTATAGAATGGATTTTGTACTATTGGTTCACAGAATTACGAAATACTGCTGCTAACGAAATAGTCACTCCTGAGGGACAGGCAAAGGAAGACATACAAACCGAAGAACTAACCATCTGGTCAGATAATTATGCTGGACAGAATAACAACATTTCCTGGCTGCTAGATTTCACAAATATCAAGCTAATAAACCAAAAATATCTCCTTCGCAGGCATACACACTTGAAAGCGGACTGAATCCATTACGCAATAGAAAGGAAAAAGAATAAACTTTCGAGCCTCCATATTGAAATTCCAAGAGAGTGGGAGCAGTTTGTACGAGTGTATAAGACCAAAGATCCACTCGTAATACACAGCATGAGACTTGAAAATTTCCGGGATTTTAAGTCTTTGGAGAAGCAATTCAGCAGCTGGTGCAAGAATTCTAATGGAGAGGTTTTTTCCATTTCGAAATATGTTTGGCTAAAAGTAGAAAAATAAAGTAATTGAATGCTCTTCTACAAGACTTCGTTTCAGCAAGACAACTTTTGCAAGATTGATTTACGTCCAAACAATAAGCAAAACCTCGAATTACCAAGAATCATTCAAGAGATAAGAAAATAAGCACACTGAAGTACAAGGAATTGATGACCTTAACTCACTTGATGTCTGATCCTATAATAAAAAATTATTATAAAAATTTGCGACACGGATCCAAGAATGAAAGTGATCTTGTATTAGATTAAGACTTATATGTAATGTAAAAAATATATATATTGTATATAATTTTCATTTTATTTTCTCCTTCAAAAATCGCATATTAGCTTTCCATAGTCAGTGCAGGTATTGCATTGACCAATGTCACATATTTGCCGCTGTTGCCTTTCATTTTTAGCAGGACACAAGTAATACTATTTTCTTGAGTTTGAAACTTTTCTTATTCCTAGAAGCACCTTTCCCTAGAAGATCCACTGCACCTTCCAATGCCTATACAGGGTGTTTCCCACTAGGAGGTGAATAGAGCGGGTGGTGATAGTACTCATCTAGTCAAACAAAAACGGCGGGGGGGGGGGGGGGGCATATCAACCGTTTACGAGTTATAGGGTGATTAAGAAAAAAACGCCCTGTATCTTAAAATCTACAGGGTGTATTGTCACAGTTAAGAGCTTATTGTATGCAGAGCTTCATGGCCTTTCCAACAACTACTCAACTAGCCCCATACCCCTTTCCCCTCAAGAATTATGGTGGTCTAAACTAAAAATTTCGCGAGTTGAATTGGATGCTGTAATCCAATTAGCTTTCACCGTCTTAAGTATGGAAATATTAGACTTTGAGCGACTTACTGCAGGAAGGGGAGGCGCGTAACCTCGCAAGATATTTTGCTTACTCAACATATTATACGATACTAGGCAATACCAATTACCAATATTGCAGAAGTATGTAACTGGCCTCCGACTGGTTTTCCTTTTCGCAATATATCATCTGGTCCATAGTGTCCACGCCTCTTTCGTCGAGTTACAAAATGATCTCTTGCACACTTTTATTAAATGAATCGAGTTTATTGAATGATGCATGGTTTATTTTTTATTTTTCTATTAAACCGTTAGAAACCACTGCTTTTGTAATGTTTACTGATGTATGTTGTCCCAGTTATGGTGCCAATTATGTTTAAGCTTAGAAGCATTTTGATGTGAGTGTATGCATTTTTTTCATCATAGTAAAATAGTGAAAAAGACAAAAGAGTTCTAAATCGAACCAACCAACCCATGTTCCTAAATAAATATATTATTACGTGCCACAAAGTGACACAAGGGGTATCTGTTGGAAATGGAAGCAGCTTTAAGCTAGTGACATCTTAATATACCTTGGGTTCGGAAAACGGAATATTCATGAAGGTTCTAGTATAATTTGTAGAGTATAAATACGGCGCTACTCACATCTAGCAGGCAGTCTTATTTCAGACAGTGAAATGAACGAAGTAAACTACTGCGATAATTAGAAGTACCGTACTAGCGATAACTATAAAGAGTTGATTTGATAATTGTTTGCAAATGTTATAAAACTAAATAGTGAAGTTAAATAAATGAAAGAACTTGATAATGATATCCGAAATATTGTGTTTTAAATAACGAACTAAGTCCATGCTCGTAACAATATGTTCAACTAATAATAATATTTGGTCTTGTGTGGTCTTAAGTTTATATCCTTTTAAATTTCATTGTAACCAAAAATTTGCACTAAAATAGCTCTCCTCTAAAATCATGCACACATACAGTGTTATGCTTCTGAGGTAGTGATGTGACCTGTGTTGAAATATGTGAATTTTGCAGATCATCTTATCTGTCCACAAAATTTCGGTTCACCGCATGACTGAAGATAATCATTCTTTATTAGTTAGTAAGAATGTATGAATTAATGGGCATAATACATTTTAGTATGGACAACCTATTTTTTTCTATAGTATACCCCCAATAGTTTTCAATACGATGAAACCTACAGTAAATTGTTGGAAACCTACAGCTCCTTACTTTCAATTTTTTCTTGAAATACTTTGTTCAATCCTCATTTTGAAAATGCTTACAAATGTATGTTTAGTTACTTATTCTCCGCATTTTAAATTTAGCAAGGATGCAAATGCGAATTATACAACATGAAATAATATGCAAATTTCAACCCAGAGTTACAGTGTTTTCGTACACAGGACAGCATATATATATACCTATATAAGCAAAACAGCTAATTTTCGTCAAACATGCTAAAAAAAATAAAAAAAATCTGAAATTTAAAAATTTATGAAAGAGGATAACTATAATTCTGTCACTTGGGAAAAATTTAGGAAATTTTTCTATTTTCGTAATATAAAATGGAACAAATATTTCATTTTCATCAGTTGATAACGTTTATCTATCTGAGAGCTATGTGCTGCGTATTCTCTATTCAAAAGCTCAATAACGGAGATATGATTTGCATAACGGTTTATTTTTATACAATGGCTGATATGAAGCAAACAAGCCAGGGAATTGAGGATTCGGTATTTCAGCTTTATCAAATTAAATAAATAAAAATATTTGACTGCAAAAAATTAAAATAACTCAATCACAAGAGCCGCTGATATGAGTATGATTTAAGTAAATATTTGTATTTAATCGTCTTTTTTTTTTGTATATTATTCAAGAATAAGCTTATCAGAGTCATATTTCTGCAATTTATCCAGCAGGACCACCCACTGAATTAATTGCAATATTTTTGCAGTTCAGTGCATCTGACCACTGTTGGATTGGATTTTCACGAAATAAAGGGTAGTGTTGGATAGAATGTCCTTATTCTACCTTCAACTGACTGGTCTAGGTACTTGAACCTAGGCATTATATGGGAGTAGAAAAAGTTCGATGTGCCGCTACTCAACGGAGAAGATGTCTGAAGTGGCCTAGGTACTTGAACCTAGCCTGATATAAGAGAAACGGGTTCTATGTACCGGTGCTCAACGTAGAAACCTATGAAAAATTAAAAGCCCTTAAGGTTGGTTGAAAGAGGGAATACTTGTGGGATTAAAATAAAAACGCCGTGACTAAAATTCGACAGAATAAATTTTCTTTCTTTTGTTTACTATTTAAATTCAAAAGCATATGTACATATGTGTTATAAAACACAGAAGCCACGGTGAGAAAATTTTTTCTCACGCATCGGTAACAACAATTTACTTTAGGCGAAGTAGAGTTAAATTACTCCGGATATGTTAGATAGCAAAGTAGTGCCAGCAAAAGCTTTTCGAACAGACCATAGGGACAGGGAAAACAGATCAAGTGTCATGAGATAAGAACTTCTTATTATGCTCGCCACTTACTGATTCGTATGGAAAAGAATTTGCAGTAATATTAGATATCAACTTAGATGCGTAAATTCAAGGTGGCATGCATTTTTTACTGCAACCTTGTAAGCATATTTGTATTTTCATGAAATGATTTTGGAGTTTTTCAACATCCTCCCCGCCGTTGAATGAGAACAATTCAACCTTAAAATGACTTATCTATTCCTCATTTATTGAAAGCTACGTTAATTGAGATGAATGTGATACGTTGTTTACATTTCTAATACCACCATTTTTAAAGGAATGTTTGTGTGATTAATTGTGATTCATTTACAAAATTCCCCGATCCTACATAAGAGACTTTTAAGAGACCTCTTAACCTCTTAAATTTAGCAAGTAAGAGATTTTAGCAGAATTAGTATTCTACATATTTTTTTTTAGAAACTTTAATTTTAACTGGTTAAGAGGCTTTGGAGAATCTGAATACTGCCTTTTCAGTCAGCCCAGCTGTAAAAGACAATTGAGCACATTACTTTGCAAGAAGGAAGAAGAAGAAATAATTTTTTTACGGTTTAACTTTCCATGTTATTGTCAATCTTAACCTTTGAGATGCAAATTTGTATACTGTAGTTTGTATGAAAAAAGTTGCTTCTAAACAACTTTACAAATATAATTTCGTTAAATTTCGCAGAACTCAAATGTCGCAAATTTTAAATGCGCCGAGGATTGCCCTATCTAAAGTAAATTTTTCAACAAATAATTTTTTTCTGTCGCAAATGTTAAATACGCCGAGGATTGCATTTTCTATAGTAAATTTTTCAAAAAATAATTTTTTACTGTCGTAAATTTTAAATACGCCGAAGATTGCATTTTCTATAGTAAATTTTTCAAAAAATAATTTTTTACTGTCGCAAATTTTAAATAAGCTGAGGATTGCCTTTTCTATAGTAAATTTTTCAAAAAATAATTTTTTACTCTCGCAATTTTAAATACCCCGATGTGTGCCTTTTCTATAGTAAATTTTTCAAAAAATTATTTTTTACTGTCGCAAATTTTAAATACGCCGAGGATTGCCTTTTCTATAATAAATTTTTCAAAAAATAATTTTTTACTGTCGCAAATTTTAAATACGCCGAGGATTGCCTTTTCTATAGTAAATTATTCAAAATATTTTTTTACTGTCGCAAATTTTAAATACGCCAAGGATTACCTTTTGTGTAGTAAATTTTTCAAAAAATAATTTTTTTATGTCACAAATTTTAAATACGCCGAGGATTGTCTTTTCTGTAGTAAATTTTTCAAAAAATAATTTTTTACTGTCGCAAATTTCAAATACGCGGAGGATTGCCTTTTGTGTAGTAAATTTTTCAAAAAATAATTTTTTACTGTCGCAAATTTTAAATACGCCGAAGATTGCATTTTCCATAGTAAATTTTTCAAAAAATAATTTTTTACTGTCGCAAATTTTAAATACGCCGAGGATTGCCTTTCGTGTAGTAAATTTTTCAAAAAATAATTTTTTCTGTCGCAAATTTTAAATACGCCGAGGATTGCCTTTTCTATAGTAAATTTTTCAAAAAATATTTTTTTACTGTCGCAAATTTTAAATACGCCGAGTTTTACCTTTTGTGTAGTAAATTTTTCAAAAAATAATTTTTTACTGTCGCAAATTTTAAATACGCCGACGATTGCCTTTTCTAGAGTAAATTTTTCCTTTAACTTATTCCTGGATAAGGTCATTAAGTTTCAATCTCGTAATTATTTATATGACTGTTTACAACTTGCTAGATCTACTAGGACTGTAACATTGATTATTCCTCGGACCAATTGTGTTACATCAAAGCGCCAGTTGTTCGTCCACGGTATCAGAATTTGGAACATTTTACCAATTTCTTTGATAAATTCTTTGGGGATCCTCACATTCAACTACTTCAAAAACCTACTGTTTGAACTAACTAACTCTACTTTATTTAATTTCTAACTTAGTATATTGTGTATTCACATCTAGCTCAATTGGTTACTTCTTTATGATTGCAGTTATTGTTTCAGTTTGAAGTTTAGTTATAGGTTTACATACTCCTTGTTTCTTTTTTTTTGCACATGTATTCATTATTTCAATATTTTGGAGTTTCGATATGTTAAGTTTTGTTTTCTTTTGATTTTGTATATACTTTTGAACTTGAACCAATTCAATTTCAGTTAAAGATAAGGAAGAAAACTGCATAAAGAAACTAATAAATATTTTTAACCATTACATCACAAGGTTTGGCAGCTTTGACGGATGACCTAAGGTAGCCTATGGAGGAGAGGAAAGAAATGCAGATAAAAAAGCAGGAATCATTTACCGGCCTAGCTACAGCTAGTTGGATAGGAGATGCTGTACTTTTGCTTGCAGAAATACTTCCATCTAAAATGAAGTCAAATTCTGCATTATTATAACAAGGTGTGATAACAAGGACTCAACGAAAGAAGGAGAAGGTATATTTAAAAGATTGCTTATCTAGTAATGAATTTAAACTTTTTTTTTGTGTGTGTTTTTTTTTATTAGTAAATGCTTGCATTAATAAGTGCCTCCATAGAACTTATCTTTGTTTTATTTAAGAATTTTTCCACCGCGCATAGGAATCCCTCACAGGTTGTTCCTCTTCTATGAAGATCTGTTTCTGGATGACCTGTAACAAAATATCGTATTAAAAAATCTTGTAGGAATGATCTTTCACAAAGTCCACAATAATTATCAATGGATTGCCTTCCATAATCATCGGCATCAGTTGTACGCAAAAATTCTTCTCTGTTTAGGAAGCTGTATAGAATGGAACACGAGTTGATAATTCATGCAGCTTTGGATGGGTGGTTATGCAAAGTCTGTACTTCAAAAGACATCGGAAGGTGGACCTTAACACATTAAACGCCCTTTCAGTCGTATTTCGTGGTCTTTATTGAACGCTTCCTGCCACTTTTCAGCTGTTTCTAGATATGGTGTCAGTAACCATAGCTCGAGCGGATACCCGGGTCTCCCAGATGGCATTCTAAAGTATGATAAAATCCGAATTCTACTGCTCCTTCTCGGAACAAAGAAAACTATAAATTTAAAAAAACTTACTAATAAAAGTATATAAATGGTCCTAGTACTCTTCCTCAAAATAAAATTCTGCGACGTTGCAGCACTTATTTAAAATACATCTTAAAAAAGCAAAAAAAAAACGAGGCGTTAATTTTATATAAACAAATTATAAAGTCTCACTCAGACCATTGCGATCTGAGACTTTAACTTGAAACAACACCTACAAAATATAATGCCGTATTCCCACGATGATCCAAGTTGCTGTAAGCCAGATCAAAAGACTAGTAACGGAAAACAAAAAAATTATTTAATAAATACTTAACATAAATTACAACTATTACCTGTCTTCATCAGCTGCCTTCGGAGACTTTAACATTACCAATATGGCAGATGATATTACAGAAAATGATTCTCATTAAAACACGCGATGACGTTGTTTCGTGCACTAATGTAGGTATGCATTTTCACGACATGACGAACTTTTTGATCTCAATATTACACACAGCTGCACGCCGTCTCGATACTAAATTGCAGGGATTGATTTTTAAAGCCTCCGGCAGACACAACTCTCATTGCCTTTCTGTCTATAAATAGTGAGCTGCTGGAAGCAGCAAACCACTCTCGTTTTGACTGAGCCACAAAACAGATCGGTAGTTCTGACACCAAAATTAAGCTTTGATTTATATAACAAACTACGGGAAGTATCTTTGGCTCCCTTTATTACTAACGTGTGTTTTTTCTAAAAAATCATTAAATTTTTTTCAGCATCCCAATGGAAGTTCTTTGACCCCAGCCAGAACCGAACCGAACGACGTGAGCAGTCATCCTAGCTTAATTAACCCTCTCATTTCTTTTTGGTTAAAAATAATTTTCCTTCTCTCGTTGCAGATTGAGGTTTAGAACGTCAGCGACCAAGAAAATTTGGACGATTTTATGCGCTATAAGTGCACAAGAGCTATCTAAACCCCTTTGTTGCCTCATATTGCGCACGGTCCTGCCCCTATAACTACTACAACTACCTATAACGACTTGTCAAATCAATAGGAGGATCAATTACATATATGTATGCGTATATGTAATAAATACAACAAATTTGTATGTATGGCTACTAGATGTATATTTACCTCACACAAATCCCAATATAGGTATTAAGACCTGTAAACGTGACAAATTACTTATACATACGAACAACAAAAACAGCTATAATTTGAAAGATTTCTGTAGTAAAGCAATTTCGTCTGTTTTGTCATTTCCTACTTAAGGATAAAAAAAACGTTTATTTATTCCTTCTAATACAGTTACGAATATTAAAAACGAATAAATAAATAAGAAAAAAGCTAGATTTGGCATATGACCAATTCTCACGATACCATAGATTAGTACAAGTATGAATTTGGTATAGTCACTCTTCTTTGCAATTTTTCTTGTTAAACTGGTTTTTCCTAATTATTTCTAGAACGGTGGAAAGTAAAAATGATTATAACCAATTTCATAGGATTATATATTCCGAAGAACTTTTTAGTACAATAAAAGCTTCTGGGACTGATCGTTTTTGTACTATACGTAAAAGACCTAAATATTTTTATGGCAACACCACGAACGGGTTGCCCGATTTAGTTCTATATTGAAGCTTTATTTACTGTTGCTACGAAAACACTGTGTACAAATTTTCCGCTCTCTACGTTGACGCGTTCTCAGGCAGGGTTAAAATATACAGGAAAAACAACCGAATTTTTGTTTGGCAGGCCTACGAAAGAGTTGCCCGATTCGTCCCATTTTCGAACTAAAATTTACTTTCTTTTTAAAAAGCCAAAGCGGTAAATTTCAGCTCCCTAAGTGATCGCGTTCTCGAGTTATCGTGAGGACGGACGGTACAGTAAGTCTCTCATTTCATTTGTAACACCTAGAAATAACGATGGTAGAGCAAAATGGACTAGACATTAACCCAAAATAAGTATTAAAAGTTATTTTGATTTTTGCATGTCCGTCCATCCGTCCATCTGTCCCTCGTCACCATAACTCTAAAACGCGTGCACTTAAAGATCTGAAATTGTTCAAATGGAATATAAAAAAAATGTAAAATTTAGTTCGAAAATGGGACAAATCGGGTAACTCCTTCGTAGGGTTTAATTTTTCACTACATATTTGGACACTGCCTGAGAACGCGTCGACATAGAGCGTTGAAATTATGTACATTTGGTTTTCATAAAATCAGTAAATACAGTTTCAAAAATAGACTAAATCGGGCAACTCCCTCTTGGTGTTGCCATATAATTTTTTTTGGGATGTACATATACTGTGAAAACGATAAATCCTATACGGTTTTAATACACCGAAAAGTTCTTTAGAATATTAAATCCTATAAAATTTCGTTATAATAATTATTTCTGTACGATGAACTGCGCTATGTAGAAAAACTACTGCAAAAATCAAAATTGCTCAAATGGGTGACCATACTAAATGACATATACGCGTATTCATCTAGGGTATCATAAGAATTGATCATAGACAAATTCTAGCTTTTTTACTTGTTCTCTACTAACATTATTTGTGTGCATTAGAAACGGAATGACAAACTTGTATATCTTATGTTTTCATTTAGGATATAAAAAACGAAATTATAATATTGCCCTCTTCACACAAAATAAACTTTTCTTTTTATCGTTGACAGAAAAATCACAAAATGTCCTTTCCTGCTTTTAATGTAAAGAGCCTTGTGCCTTCTGGGGTTGTAGTCAATTACAAAGTTTTAAATATCGCCAAGTAAAGTTTTCCCCAGTTTTGTAATCTTCTAATACCTTCAAGGCCGAAGCAAGGTAGGACATTTAATTAATATTGGTATCAACCGACTTCGTTGAAAAAGTTTAATGAGTTGCTTTGTATCAAAATTTCAAGGTGCTTCGAAATAGTTACCTGCATTTTCATTGTATTGTCATTAAATGTTTTCAAAGTTTCTCATAAGGAGAATGATCTGATAAATGGTAATCCTAATAAACTAGACTCCCTGTTATGGTGATTGTGTTTTTCTTTTTTTCTTTTCTTTTTTATAGACAAAAACTCGTGTTTGCAAATAAGCTGTTGTTAAATTCGGATTGAAAAACTGAAAAAAAATCGTTTGAAAGGTAAACTTAGCAGAACTTCGATTTGTTGGATCGAAAAATTTTAAATTGCTGCAAGAAAAACAATTTTTCACGGTTTCCATTATTTGAGGAGGGGTAATGCTGAAGAATTACTGTCGATTTGGTTTTTTACTTTCTACTTTTATTATATAGCAAATCACTATTTATTTTGCTTTATATTAAGAGCTTAGGATGCTTCTTGGTAGACTTATCTCGCATTAAAACTTATGCACTAGACTTTGATTATGGTCAACGTTATTGTATAGTTGCATCTTAGTAGTGACTCTAAAAACTTTTTCATACTTATTTTTCCGTGAGAAGGGTAATAGAGTAGTTAAAGAAAGAGCTGCCTAACGCTTTGAGAAGGGCAGTGCCATTTGAGGTTTTTTTAAATGGTCGGAATAAAAATATTATGTTAACCCTTATGTGACCAAATAGGGTAGTCGGTAATTTTTTCAGGTTTAAAATTAAATATTTCTTTTCACATCAGTCCTAGAGTCCTGTGTATCGCTTAGAGTTCCTAAATACATTTCTAAGGAATATTCGAATAATTTCAATACAAATCGAGTTTTTGAAATGTGTTTTTTTGCAATTTCTGAAAACTTAACTTCTATCACCCAAGCGAATTACCCGGAACCTTTTGAGTATCTCCGTACTTTTCGTTTGAAATGAAGCACAATATATTATTAATAACTAAATATTTATTTAAATAATGTTTAATAACACAAAATTAATTGATTAGACTGTCTGATGTGGCAGTATCGGCGCCGTCAATACACGTAGCTGAATTGGTTTTGACATGCTGATTTCATGTGGTTTTTTTACATATTGTGCAGTATTTCCTCGTCTTGCGGCGCCTGTTGTCATCTGCAAGGCAGCAATGATATGCACCTGTATGCTTAGTCCTACATAATGCGTCCTTAGGTGGATTCTGTGGTGCCTGTGGCTGAGCCAGGGTTGCTGTCATCCTCTTTCCCAGGACTATTTCTATCGCAGTTCGTACAAAATAATTAGAGATTACTTTTTGAATTTTTGACTTGTTCCTAAACTGGTCAAAAATTGAGGAATACGTGGCGGCGTTCTGTACGTTGTGTCAAAGTAGGAAAATTTTCCTAATTTATGAACATGCACCATCTATTATGTTGCAAAAAATGATAACGTCCATCTTTTGGTTCTACGTTAAGTGGTGTATTTTCTTAGCAACTGATTGTGTCTACCCCTGACTTCGTTTCATTATAGAAATGTAGGTTTTTGTACAGCATTATAACATACTTCCGGTTGGAAATTCATACTTAACAGCAACAATAGTGATGTGATTTTCTTCGGAACGTGGCTTGCTAAAGTAGCTTCTGGATGAAAGGCAAAAATGGACGATAAAGCCTCTCGGTGCCATGATGCTTGTAGCTGATGCGGAAAGTTGGATTTGATATTTCTGATTATTCCAATTATAGTATTGTCTGTCCGGTCAGTGCCACAAACTCAGTATGCCAGTGCATACATTTCGGACGTATACCTTTCATTGTAGGCAATAACTACGAAATATCTTTTCCTAAGTCTTTATGGATACTAAACTAGTTGTAAGAAAATTAACTATTGCACAATTTACGGCCTAGTCTTCGCGAAAATAAACACACAAAGTATAATTAAATTGTAAGTTTTGCATGTTTGGTGTCATTTACATTTATTGCCCGTCAATTGACCTACCAATAAATGTAAATGACACCATCCCCTGTATTGAAATTAAATTGAGTTCTATTTTTATCAAATATTATTTTATTGTAGTTACGTGATGTAATTGAATTTTCAAATGCTGCTTTTATATCTCTGATCCATTCAACTTATGTCTTTTCAGTTTTTTAAATTTATTAATATGAAATAAAAAATGTACAACTTCCCCAATACCATGAGGTACAAAGATTATCCTAGTGATGATTCGTTTGAAATTTGCGATATGTTTGCTTCATTTTTTGACAATGCCTTCGCCTCGTCAAATTTTCAACCTCAAAATAGCAATTTCAGTTATATGAACGAATCTTATACCGTTTCATTCACTATCTTAATGGGCTTCCAAATGACTTCACAACTGGTGATGGGATCCCTCCAGCCTTTTTTAAGTCATGCTGCTTCGCCTCGGCAGCTCCGCTGCAAATTGTTTTCCAAATATCGCTCGATAGTGGTTGTTTCCCGCAGCTATGGAAAAATTTCTTTATCATACCTATCCACAAAAAAGGTAGTAAAAGTGAAATTTCAAACTATAGGCCTATTGCACTATTATCTTGCATGCCTAAATTATTCAAATCTATCATTTACTCTCAACTATTAGCTTCCTGTAAGAATTTGCTCTCTTCAAACCCACATGGGTTCATTGCGGGCATGTCTACAACCACTAACTTTTTGGAATTTGTCTCGGAGGATACCATTTGCGGGTTTGCATAAGGCTATTAGACAGATTGTATTTATACAGATTTTAGTAAAGCCTTCGACAAGTTATGTCACTCCGTGATACTCTTTAAAATGGATAAGTATGGGTTTCCCGCAACATTTCTAAAATTGACAGAGTCTTATTTAGATAACAGAACATATCAAATCTTATTTCGACATTCCATCTTTAGAGTTTTGAAGGCTTCGCCTGGCGTACCTCAAAGGAGTGACTTGGGCGCGTTGCTCTTTATTCTATCTATTGAAGACATTGTCTCTGTTGTGAGGTACTGTAAGGTCTTGATTTATGCTGACGATGTTAAGCTTTTCGCTCAGATTAAATCTGTTATTGTTTGTGAACAGGTACAGGGTGACATTTTATAAAACCTTAGTCCCGAGAGTCTTCGCATCCAATCATAACTTTGCGTTTGTACACTTGCTTTGTGAGACCACTTCTTGAGTATGCTATCCAGGTCTGGGCTCAATTTTACGGTACACACATTGACTGTATCGGGTCTGTTCAGCCAGCACGAGGATAGCTTGAATTTTTAAATATGCACTCACTTCAGAAACGTCGCATGGTTGCCGATGTAACTTTTGTGCATCAACTCTTAAACGGGAATATCAATTCCCCGTTATTACTTGACAAAATCTCTTTTAGTGATACTAGACACAATTTGAGAAGCCTATCTCTGTTGTATGTTAACTCCTCAAGGTTTAACTTTGGCATGTATGAACCTATTAGTCGCATGTGCCTTGCTGTTAATAATTTGGCTGAGTATTTTGTAGTTGACGAATCTAAGTATGTTTTTAAAAAACCTCTATATAATATTTAATCTTTTTAGTTAGATTTAATTTAGGTTTTTATGTTTTTGTTCTATGTCGCATTGCATGTCATTTTATCCGGTGTTTAGTTTAACATACTAATACTAACACCGACTAATTGATGAAACGCATGTATTGTTGATCGTTTATCTTTTCAACGTGTCACTACAGCAAACTTGTGATAAGCTGGCTCTGATAGTCAATTTGGCAAAACTGAAACATACATGCCATCCAATAGGTATTTTGGCGCAAACCCAGTAACTTTATGTTTTGCATTATTATATTTATCTACATCATGAGCAATGGTTGTCCATGCAATTTTTTTTTCCTTTATTTTACTTCTGATTTAATTTATGAGTGTTTGATTAAGTCTGTCATTTAAGCCTTTAGAAAATGGGGCATTTACTGCAGAGAAGATCATTCGTATTGATTTTTCCTTTATAAATGTTTTGAATTCTTTTGAATTGATTCCCGGGTACTGATCGGCGAGAAGGATTCCAATTGTATCAGAATCTTTTATGCTATTGATTAGCTTAATAAAATTATTAGCACTTTATGTTTTTGAGAAAACAATATAAGCATATCATGTAAAGTGGTCCACTAAAAGGTGATCGTGAACCTCCAAAACCTCCAATCGTGTCTGTTGAGACTATTTCAAAAGGTTTTGTGGCAGGACCTAAATATGACATTAGACCATATTTATCCTATCCTTTGGTTTTATTTTTTATACCTATCTCACAACTTTTACAATGTCTTTCAATATTTATCGTTACATTTTTCGCTGTATATAATGTATTTATTTTGTTTAGCATTTGTTTTGCACCTATATGTAGCATGTTTTCATGTACATCTTTTATAAGTTAGTTTTTTACTGAAATCTTCTGATAAAAAAAACTTTTTTAAGTTTTCTAACCTTTTTGTAGTAAAAATTGTGTCTTGATATTAATTTCGATTTATTATTTTGTATGTCTTCATTATATTCCTGATCTGTAACAATATCATCCCATTTTATCATGTTTACAATTTTTAATTGTTCCTCTGTATCCTTACTTGCATCCAATACTGGGTTCCTACTTAAATAATCTGCTTCTATATTTTCTTTCCCGGAGCGTATATTATTTTAAAATCATACTGTGATAAATAATATGTTAAATCTCCTAATTCGTCATCTGTCGTAGTCTTAATATTTAAATTTTCCAATGGTTTATAGTCAGAATGTACTGTAAAAGACCTACCTATTAGCCAGTATCTTATTGCTTCTTTAATAGACAAACATTCGAAATAAATTTCCGTTTCCTTTTTTTAAACTTGATTTAATTTTTTTTTAGAAGTATGGGGCTTGTGTTTCCCATTTGGTTGTGTTTATTTTAATACTGCGATAATACCTTCTAAAGTTACATCTGTGTGAATATTTATCGGCAAATTCTGATTGTGAATATTTATCGGCAAATTCTGATCAAATATTTCTAAGATTGGCTGTGAGTACAATAAGTTTTTTATGTCTTCAAAAGACTTTTGAGAATCTTCAGACCAAATAAATTTCTGGTTTTTCCTAAGTAAATTATGAAGCGGTTCTAAAATTACCGCAGTTTTTCGTATATACTCATCATGATAGAAGTTAATTTTCCCCAGAAATTGTTGAATTTTTTTTGAGTTTTCGGTATTGGGAAATATTTTATTGAAACTAAATTATCTTTTACTGGCCGTACTGTATTATTATTTGTTATATGACCGAGATATTTCAGTGAATCTGAAGCAAATATACATTTTGTAAATTTTAGTCTAAATCGATCCGTTTTAATAGCGTATAACAATTCTGTTAGATGCTTGATGTACTCAGAAAAAGTCTTAGGGAATATTAGGATGTCATCTATGCAGTTTACTGCAAATTCATTAAGCTTATAGTTTCATAAAATGTTACCTAGTATCCTTTGAAAAATAGCTGGTGATGTCTTTAAACCAAAAGGTAAACATGTCCATTGATAATGCTCTTCCTGCGTTACAAAGGCAGTTTTCTTCCTCTCTTCTATTTTTAGTGGGAGTGACCAAAAGGCTGAATTGATGTCCAGTATTGTGATACATGTTGACTTTCTTGTTTTATTTAGATCTCTAAAATCTATACATAATCTTGATTTTTTGTTGTCTTCTTTTTTGAAATCCAAAGTTACTGGTGCCACAAATACACTACAAGATTCCTCTATAATATTTTTTTTAAATTACTTTGCTATTTGTTCTTCTATTGCCATTTTGTCTTCAACTGAATAACTATAAGACCTTTACTACAATATTTGTCCATGAGTAGATCAATACGTGATTCAAGTTTTCTGGCCGTGGCAATGTCATATTTGTCTATGCAAAGATTGATTTGTAAGTATCTATCAATTTCTTGTGTATTTAAATTACTCATACTTATTTTGAAATCTTCTTCTTTTATGTGTTTGTTAAAATTTATAGAACATGGGTTTGTTTCATTTTTGACCTCCTTAGAAGTGTTGTTTTTATTGTCATCCTCATTCATAGGATCTTTTTCTTTTTCTATTTTGATTTCTTCTCTTTTTTTAGTGACTTTGAAATTCTCATATTGAACCAGTCTAAATTGACTTATGGTATTCAGTCCAATAAGAAAATTTTATTTATATTCTTCTACATAAATTGTATAAACATCGGCTTTTTCTTCAATATCAAAATTTTTTATCTTAATAGTTGTCAAACCAATTGTCTTTTTAACACCATTAATTTTATTAATTTGGAATTAGTTATAGAAACTTTTGAGCATGAATCATATATTCCAGATATTTTCAATTATGCATTTAATAATAGTTTGACTTTAATTAATGGTGTTATTATTCGTTTTTTATCGTCATATGTAATTGAGTTCAACATCAATCACTGAATTGTTTATGGTTTTACTATGTTTTCTCTTATGATTATATTCTTCTGTCTATTTGAACCAGCACTTTTCTTCAGGATAGAACCGAATACCTTTATTTAATTTATCACAAGTTTTACATGGTTGTATTTTATCAGGCTTTTCTTTAAAATCATGGGTATTTTTTTTAATTCTTGCTGAAATTCTTTTTGTTCGCTATACCATATGTTCATGTTTTCCAATTTCATTATAAAGACTTCCGGTTAATTTACGGTTTTTTGTATCAATTTTATCCATTATATTATCTGGTAATCTAATTGCAATAAGATTTATCATTGTTTGGGTGTCGATGTGCTTGTTGACCTCTTATAACAGTCTTTCCTTTTCTGCGGCATATTCCAGTCACGATCCAGCTTGAAATCTAAATGTAAATGCACATTTGACTTTGGATCAACCTTTATTGCCATATGTTTCACAAAAATTGTCATTCCATTCTGTTTTTCTAGTAGATGTTTTAAAATATCTCCTGTAGAATCTCAAATCTTCCATATTCACTCTCAAATTCATTAATCCATTAGTCGGCGTTTGATGTTTTATTTAAAAATTTTTCCATCGAAAATCTTTCAGCAGTTTTTCCGATATTTTTTGCTGGCACATTGCTATTAGTGTTATTGTGTGAATGCAGTATCCGTTCTATAATCTCATCTAAATACTGGTTACCAAACTATAAATTTTTACCTTCATTCAGATATGTTTTTCTTAAAACCGTATTTAGAGTATCCATACTGCACGTGTTTGATGTCTTTTTTTAAGTGAATTTTTGTTTTTCGTAAATATGTTTGAAGACGATATGGCAGGGTGCTTACTTCCTGGGTTTAACTCATCTGGGACCTCAAAATCATGTCCGTCCGGTATCGCATTATATGTTATGCATATTACATTTGTTTTTCCGTCCGTTGACCCATTTAAACCGTAGTCTTTCTATTTTTCTTGATTTTCGCCAGAAATGTCATTTTGTAATATCTTCAAACTTGTTAGGAATTATGAAATTCTAATAAACAATTGCGTTGCTCTAAAAACAAAGTTTTTATTTTAAGTCTTACTTACAAACAATAATAAGAAATCTAAGAAATAATGTGGCAAGTGTTATACCATTTTAGAATCCTTATTAGATGCGTCAACTTTTGAAGTTACTTGCCAAACTTGCGTAGAACATTTTTTTTCAGAACAGTCAGTTAAAGTTGGGTGAAGTATTAATTTTCTATTCTTGGTTCGTGTTATGTGTAACGAGTATGTAACAAATTATTAATCGTACTGTACTATTGTGCGGTAGTGTACTTGATTCTGACAGACGAACGGAGTCGGGGTTCACTTCTGTTCTGACTTTCGCACCAAGCATTACATCCAATTATAATATCGAGTAATTAGAATAAACTTAAGTATAAGTATTGGTGTCATTTTATTCCCAATCCTTAATCCCGAGTAACGAATACAATAAGTGGCGACGAGGAAAATATAAATCGGCAAAATTTAATTAAAATAAATAGCATACACACACGTGGTCATAAAACTCTTAACATAAAAAGCGTCCTTGGTGGATTCTAAAAATTAGTGGAAGTGCAGTGCAAAAAAAAAGAAATAAAATGTCGAGATTATTGGGAAATATTGAGCTGTTTCTTCCAGGCGCAAATTTTAAAGCTTACGAAGATAGATTGAGGCAATTCTACAAAATAAATGATATTCAGGATGAAGGTAAGACGGCATTATTTATAACGGTAATGGGTGCAGAAGTATATGAGATATTGATGTCGCTAACAGTACCAGATATACCCAGCACAAAAGAGTTTGAAACGTTAATCACATTACTTCGAAACCATTTTGCTTCCAAGGAAAATAAAAGAGCAGAGAGGTATAAATTTTATAAAGCGCATCAAGAAGAAGGTGAAACTCTAAATGAGTACATAGTTCGACTCAAATCCTTAGCACAAACATGTCGCTTTGGGGATTTCTTAGACGAAGAAGAAAATAAATCGTCCGCAAATTCCACATCGCAAATTAGCTCAGTTGCGAAATATAAAGCGAAAGTCCTAGAGGAAGCCCTAGTCGATCGTTTTATCATGGGGTTATGCAGCACGAAAATTCAACAAATTTTGTTAAACGAAGATTCTTTAAATTTCGAGCAAATGTGTCAAAAATCTCTAAATATCGAAGCGTCAGAGAAGGCCTCGAGGTATATGCAGCCATCACTGCAACATGCTATCGTTAGTCGGAGTCGCCTTCAGCACACGTGCAAGAAAAACCAGTCAAGTCAAAATGGTCAGAACAGAAGTCAGGGTCAAAGTCTAAGTCAAAATCATAGCCATAATCATAGCAGTAATCAAGAAGGGCAAAAAACAAAAGCAATTCAAGTTACAAAAGTAATTCAAGCAACTCACAAAATTCCAGTAAACAATATACACACCAGCAACAGCGATGCAATAGATGCGGTCGAAACCATCAAGAAAAAAATTGCCCTGCTAGAAATTGGGAATGCTTCTATTGCCAAAAAAGGGTCATACATCAGTGGTATGCAGAGCGAGGAAGGAGATAAGACCCATTCGGACTATTCAAGGTAGTAATCAGTCAGCTGAGTGCATTATTAAAGTTCAAGGTCAGGAGATTTGCATGGAAATAGATTCAGGAGCATTGGAATCTGTCATCAGTGAAAGAGAGTATCGCAATATATATAAAAATATTAAATTAGACAAAACCAAAATTAAACTTTGTACTGTTACAGGTAGTCAAATAAAAGAAATTGGTACATTAGAGGCGGAAGTGGATTTTGGAGGTAGACGAATGGTATTGGATTTGATTGTGATTGAAGGAAATAAACCATCAAAAGCTATTATGGGACGTACTTTGTTAGATGTTATTTTTCCAAATCGGAGGAAGAGTATTTTAATCAAAGAAGACAGAGTCGCAGTAAGTGAAATTTATCAGATTGATAGCATAGTCGAGAAAATTAGAAAAAAAAATTCCTAAAGTAGTAAATGAACAGTTAAATTCGCCAATAATTGGTTATGAAGCGGAGATTGTTTTAAGGGATAGTCAAGGTCCAATTTTTCATGCTGCCTACAGCGTGCCATACAAATTACGTGAAAAAGTAGAACTCGAATTAGATCGTTTAGTAAAGGAAGGCATCATTATACCAGTCAAGTATAGTCGCTGGGCCAGCCCAATCGTGGTTGTACCCAAACAAAATGGGGATATACGTATCTGTGTTGACTGCAAAGTTACAATAAAAAAATGCATTCAAACTGAGCATTATTCATTACCGCGCATGCAAGATATTTTTGCTCGTTTATCCGGTTGTAAATATTTTTGCGTGCTTGATTTGACGGGAGCATATCAACAGCTATCAGTTAGTAAGTCGTCACAAGAAATTTTAGTGATAAATACCCATAAGGGACTTTGTGCTTTTACACGACTAGTGTTTGGCGTGAAAAGCGCCCCTTTGATATTTCAGTCCATTATGGATCAAATCCTAATAGGGTTAAAGAATGTATTTTGTTATTTGGACGATATAATTTTTGGAGGTAACGATATTGAAGAGTGTACACAAAGATTATATGAAGTATTAGAGAGACTAAATCGTCACAACGTCAGAATAAATTTAAAAAAATCATCTTTTTTAAAAACCTTGGTGAAGTATTTAGGTCATAAGGTTTCCGAGAGAGGGTTAGCCCTAAACGAAGAAAAAGTGCGTGCTATTGTAGACGCACCAGCACCAACAAAAGTGTCAGAGATAGAAATGAGCCGTAAAAATTTAGCAGACCTAGATACGATTAGGTCTGCTAAATTTTTACGGCTCATTTCTACCAAATCTAGCAGCTACACTTCACCCGTTGTACAAATTACTTAGGAAGGGGGTGAAATTCAATTGGGATAAATTTTGTCAATTGCGTTTTATTAAAAGCAAAAAACTTTTAATTGAAAATAGCATACTAGAATTGTATGATCCAAAAAAACCCGATTATTGTGGCTACCGACGAACGCAAGCCCCTATGGGGTTGGGGCTGTGTTGTCTCATCTTGTAGATGGGAACGAGAAACCTGCGTTATTCGCATCTAGCACACTGTCACGAGCAGAGCGAAACTATTCGCAATTACATCGTGAAGCGTTAGCGATTGTATTTGCTTTACAAAAGTTCCATAACTACATTTATGGTCAACAATTTACTCTATATACAGATCATCAAGTTTTAAAAGAAATTTTTCATCCTCATAAAAATACGTCTTCGGTGGCTGCGGCACGTCTCCAAAGATGGTCAATCCTTTTGTCTATGTATTACTATAAAATCGTTTATCGCAGAAATGTAAACATGGGTCATGCCGACGCATTGTCACGCCTATCTCTCAGCGGACCTACCGAAATCGAAGAGTCACCGATAAATTATTTTACCCTAGAAAATAGTGCTATAAATATGGAAACAGTAACGCATCATCTGGAACATGATGAGGTGCTAAGAAAGGTACATAGGTACAAGGCTCTCTTAGCGTCATGGCCTATGGAAATAAACGAAAACATACGTCCATATTATCAAAATAGAATAAGCTTATCCACAGAAGGTATATATGTCTACTACGGAAACAGATTAGTCATTCCGACATGTCTAAGGTCTAAAATATTAAATTGGCTACATGAAAATCATTCCGGAATTGTAAATATGAAAGAACTGGCCAGATCATATGTATGGTGGCCGTCCTGGGATAAGGATATTGAAAAGTTTGTCAAATCATGTGAGAGTTGTGAAATAACGCAAAATGTAAAAAAAGGAGTAATATGAAGTAAATGGCCAAATTGTAGCCACGTATTCGAGCGCATTCATCTAGATTTTTTCTTTTTTCAAGGGAAATCATTTTTAATTTTGGTAGATGCGTTTAGTAAATAATGTTGAAATAAAACTTATGTCGACTTTAAAGGCAGCTGAATTAATAAAAGTACTAAACGAAATATTTTCAGTTTTCGGGTTGCCAACGGATATAATTTCCGATAATGGTCCGCCGTTTAACAGTTTTGATTTTAAAAATATATTGTGACGCTTTGACAATCACCTTGAAATACTCCCCGCCTTACCATCCTCAATCGAATGGTCTAGCTGAATGAAATGTTCAAAGCGTGAAAAAGGTTTTAAAAATTTTTGTTTAGATCCAAACAAAAATCTCTCACTCCAAGAAAAAATAACAAAGTATTTATATCATTTTAGAAATACAGTGTCATCGTCTACTAACAGAACTCCTTCCGAGTTAGTTCTCTCTTATAAAACTAGGATAACTTTTAATATTCTTAGAAAAAAAAATCATAATAATATACAAGAAAATTTAATAAATGATGAAAAGAGTAAAATTAAAACAAACAAAATGAATTAAATAGTCATTGTATTAAAAATTACAAAACAAATGTTAGGTAAATAATACAAGTAAATATAGTTAAAGTGAGGAAGCTATGTACAGAAATCATTTTCAACAGTTTGTTCATTGGATTCTAGCAAAAATTTTAAAACAAATAAGTAAACTGATATATTTAGCAGAAGTAAAAGGACGGGTTAGACTAGTCCACGAAAACCAATTAAGAAAAAAGGATTGCAAGGCAATTGGTTTTTAGCTGATATTAAAGCAAATGGTTTTGTTGAAAAGGATTTTGGTGCAACAACTAATGTTAAGCTAAGGTATGAAAGGGATGAAAAAATAAGTCAAAAGTAAGACTCAAAAAATGAATTGAACAATAAGGTGGCAAATAATTATACTAGAATTAAAAGTAATAGGGAAGAAAAAGATAACACAGACCTTAGAAAGTCCACTAGAATTCGAAAACCAACAAGGACATTTAAATCTTCAAGTTAAAGAAAATTATTAGATGTAAAGCAAAAATTATAGCGAGGGTTAAAACAGAAGGGGGAAATTTGTTATGTATAACGAGTATGTAACAAATTATTAATCGTACTGTACTATTGTGCGGTAGTGTACTTGATTCTGACAGACGAACGGAGTCGGGGCTCACTTCTGTTCTGACTTTCGCACCGAGCATTACATCCAATTATAATATCGAGTAATTAGAATAAACTTAAGTATAAGTATTGGAGTCGTTTTATTCCCAATCCTTAATCCCGAGTAACGAATACAATAGTTCGGAAAAATGTGACATTTACTTCCAAGCTGAAGCAGTTGGCTTAGAATTTAAAGCAACAGGTTGCATAACTCTTAACGATAACCTGTAAAAGAATCAATAGATTAAATTGTATTTGTGGCGGGGTGTACAGACGTTGGCCTCGCATTCACTATGACCTGAAAGATCTATTGCGAGTCCCCATTCAATTTATTCCCTTTCTAGGCTTATACTGTTAATGAAGTCTAGGACCATTCTGGGACTTAAGATTCACAAGTAGTTTGCTAGAGTAAAAGTATGTTCGAGGTGGATTAACCTCCGCCTGGCCAATGCTTCACAAATGCAGAGCAGGTGCTCCGAGGTTTCTTGAGCATCGTCACAGAAGCAGCAGGATGTAATACCAGACAAGCCCATCGTTTGTAGGTGATACCTTAATGGAGAATGGCCTGCGTGAGAAGAGCTCTGTGATCATGTTGAGCTCTGTTCTCTTAAGAAGTAGGAGTTCTTTAATTTTACCGCCGAGGTATCGATAAAATTTTTTGCCTGGCAAAGTTCCAGAAGCCTTTCCCAATAGAGGTGTTTTACAGGTAACCACAAAAGAATCACACCATTCCCAAATTTTATTAGCTTGAGAGCGATACTGCTTATTGCTGACCTGGCCTTTCGTCTATTCATTGGAGTGGGCTATCTTCAGTGCATTTTTGAAAACAATACTTTAAGTATTTTCTAAGCTTATCTATATAATAAAGTTCCGACACAGTTGTGGGCATTTCATGATGTTTAAAATAGCAAAAATTCTAGTCATCTGTCGAAAATTGTAATGTTCCTAGCATAGGACATTTTTATACAATTTTCGAAGAAATGAAAAAGATCATAAATTAAGGGGGAGAAAAAATGCTTACATTGCGATAAAACTAAAAACTAGTATTGAGACTTTAAGGTCTTAAAACGTCCAACGGAGGATCATAGGCTATCTGGGTATTCATTGGAAAGCTGATACGGTTTGCTATCATCTGAGATGGATCCCACCTTGATAAGGTGTATATCAAGAAAGTTACATGGTTTTAAGCGGAAAAGTACTAAAAATTTTAAACCCCCATACCCCCCCCCCCCCCGCCGGACCCTTCCACGTAACATTTTTTTCTTGACTCCACCTTATAGCTATCAAAACCTTCAGTTATGTGTACCAATTATGAAACACTCTGTATAATGCTGAGCTTAAGGTGTGTAGACTAACTCGAAATTAATATGTGTACATACATGGTAAAGCAATAATTATTATCCCAACGAAAATCAAAAATGGTGGCCTTTTGACAGGTTTACAATGTAATAAATTTATTTGTTGGTGAATTATTAAATTCTAGGGTTTACTTCAAATCTATTTAGGAGCTAAAGTTTTTAGTGTATCCACCCAGCCTGAACATTTTTTACTATAATAGAGAATATCTGTAAGGGTTTATCGTGCATATAAAAACTTAAATTTACAAAAAGTAGTTTTCACAATGTGCCACCTAAATCCCATTTCTGTACGAACATACCGAAAGAAAAGAAATAATAAAATTAATTTTTCGATATTGAAAGAGCTCTTAGGACAAAATCTACTTTACCTCAAATTTTTCTCGCGCAAAATGAAGGTAAAAGCTTTTTCCGTACTTAATTTAAAAGCTTAAATTGCATTTATACTTTGGCTGAACCGAAACCTTTTGAAGTCACGTTCCCGCAATATTCGACAGGATAAAATGAAACTTTTCTTATAAGATATCGCGCGTTACTTTAGGGTTCGAAATTGTTTTTGAACTTGGACGAATTGGCTCCGTTGATTTCATAAAGTTGTGATAATGATAAATTTATAAACTCTAACAAAAGAATAAGTGAAATTGTTCAACACTAAAGATTATTATATAATAAAAAAAACATTTGATAATCATGAAAAACAAATTCTTTAACATGGAATTAATGTCAATCGGCGGATGTCAAATCGAAAAAAATTTAATTTGAAACCCATAAAAGTTGGAACGATAATGATGAGTTTGGTTTTTTTTATCACTTTTTTTCCTTAATACTTCCCACGAGAAATAAGTTTCATCGATGGAAATTTCTTTTAAAAGTAAATTTATGATTTTTTAATGTCGGTGGTATTTTCTCTGCTAAAATGTCAGAGACTGTATCAACATTAAAAAGCAATTTGTGGTGAGCTCTTGGGAATATTTTATATCTAAGAAATGCAAAAATGATATTTTTCGCTTTCCTCAAAATAACTTGACTTTGAACTTTGTAAAGGGTTTCCGTGAATTGAAGGTGTTTTTCACTCTTTCAGTCCCAATGGTGATTTGTGTGAGTTTTTGAATTTTCTATTTATTTAATGGGTTTAAAATTCGATTTATAAAATTTTTTAAGAATAAATTGTAAGTGGTAAAAAATTAGAAGATTTATATAATTTTAATATGAACCTTATTATTTTACAAAGGGGTGGTGTCCTACACATACCCAGAAAATAATTTGACTTTGTACGTATATATGTATACTTCTGCTTTACGAAATTGAATATTTTGTGGACTGGATCTCGAAAACCTTTTGGCCAGCATGCCATTTGATGCGATGGTATCAGAGCTTCGTTTCAGGCGTTGCTTCGCTGTGCGTTTTCCCGTAAAGGAATCGTGGGTCGAGCCATCTCCGGTCCGCTTTATAAAATTTTACCGATGGCTCTCTTACAAATGAGGGAGCGGGGAGAACCTCACATTGGGATGGAGTACTCACTTAGAAGACACACCAGTCTCTTCCAGGCTGAAGTCTTCGTCATCTCAATGGCAGTGAAGATAGCCCTTGATATGGACATCAAGGAAAAGGACATTGCTATCCTTTCGGATACCCAGCCATGGCATCTAAGTAACCGGGGAACTTTAGGTCGTCTGTGGATAAGATGTACCTTCAGTGTGTTCCTCAGTTCCTCGGACCGGAATCTGCCGTAGGCATTCCGACCTCAAGTAGCGCATGTCCCATCAAAGTGGATGTTCATAGGAAGTATCAGAGGAGATGGGAGAACCTGAGTACTGCACAAAACTGTTTCTTGATGGGCCCAATAGGAATATATCCGATTTTCTTATGGGGCTCGGAAGGAAACAATGTAGAACTGTGGTTGACATCATCACTGGCCACAGTTCGCTTCACGCTCATATGACAAGAATGGGAGCTGTTGACTGCCCTGCGTGTCTGCCCTGCTTGGAAGGAGAGGCTGAGCTAAACGAATACTTTTTGTGTGCTTGTCCGGCCTTGGCCTGAAGCAGGCTGGATACTCTAAGCTCAGCCCTCCTATCTCTAGAGGAGATGAAGAACGTTCCTCACCACGACTTGAAACGCCACATTAAGAGAACAGGAAGATTTTGGTGATAGGGCGTCCAGCAGGTCAGTATAATGGGCCGCTCTGGCCTCATTGCTTGGAATCTCCAGCTCCCCTGCCTTAAAAAAGAAAAAAAGATAATATAAAAACTATACCATCCGAAAATTTTCTATTGCGGCCGAATACGTCTAATGTCTATTTCATTTTAGCTTATATGTGGCAACCAATAGGTAAATCATATATATGAACTTAATTTCTAGCCATACATTGTAGTTAAAAACTCTGAACTTTAATTCAGATCACTAATAACTGAATTCGAACGTATTTAACTTGATCTTTCTATCTTTTGATATTTCACCCTTATCGGCGTCGAAAATAAAAGAGTAAAGCCACCGTTTGCACTTCTAGCAATATGCAGTGCTATCTTTCTCGAAATACCTTTACTTCAAATTATTGCACTTCCATCTTTTAACTTCGACTGGTAAATAACATCCATATACAAAACACCACACGTAATATTATCTTTATTATTAGTTTCGCATGGACATCTATGTACGATTTAAGGAATCAATTTTGGCTAACTGGACGGCATTACAAAATGTATAATTAAATTACTAAAAATAAAAGTGTAAAACAACTATGTAAATTCTAAGAAATAAGGACAAGAAAGAAAGATTGTGCACGTGAAACGTGTAATTGCATTTTTTAATGTGGGTAAAATATGGAAGTATAAAGAAAGCTTAAGAAGGGAAACATTAGGAATAGAGCAGGAGAGGAAAATAAAATCGGTCCTAAGATTTACGCACGAAATTTACTGCTCTAATGAATATATTGAATTGGATGAATGAAAAAGTTCATAAAATTTGATATTTTACCAGTAATAGAAATACCTCGTTTCATTCAATGAATGAGCTTGTCATTGTACCTAATTTTTAATGTACCTCTCTACATTGAAAATTGATAACATAAAAATTATACAACGAACTTTTTTATTGAATCTACGTACCTTTTTGGTGGAGTGATAACTTAACTTACTGAATACTTTCAACCTTCTCTCTGAACTTGAAAAAGATCAATGAAATTCAGCCTACAATATATAAATTCGTATGGATTCTCAGTAAAACTTCGACGATCAAGAATCTATCAAGGAAAGATAAGTTCCAATTTAATCGGAGAAGTGTAAAACATATTGATTTAGATATGTAGTAGACCAAACTTAAACTCGAAACCAGAAATAAATAAACGCAAACGCAAAACACAGTATTAGGAGCAATTACCAGGATCACCATTCAGAATCATTACGGTAGTCAAAGAATAGGAATTATCTTCGTCCATAACCTACAGTGACCTTTAAGAGGACGTGCTGACGAAACCACAAGGCAATATAAAACAAGGAGTCGTGAGGTGATATTGAAGTTATGACTAAACAAATTTTCAGTTAGATTTTTGGCCAGTAGATGGAATTGTCACCCACACCACGAACATTTTTTATCGTGATCTCTTCAAGTGCCATAATAAAAACTTTTATCAAAATCCGAAATTGACTTCATTCCCAGCTCTATTTAAATTATTCGAAATAATTTATAATTCTTATTTATATATGTATTTTCATAATTTACACCCTTTCTAGTTTTCGTTATATAAAATACATCAACATTTCAATTCAATTCAACTTAGTTTTATTAAATAATTGTACGTAAGAATCAACACAAAGTCTTTTAACGTACTAACAACAGTGGTTAAGTGGAAAAAACTTTTTATGCAAACGAAAGATCTTTGAAAAAGAAATTTCATTGCAAAAACAGGGTGTTTCATATAACCAGCAACCGTATAATCGTCAGTACGGCTTGGTTCCTGCCTGCCGTATATGCCAAAGCAAACAGCCAAGCTGACCTCATATATAAATTTAAAGTGTGAATTATATGAGGCGAAATACTACGTATTTACTAGCAAGATTTAGCCCTATGCGGACTAGCATTTCATAGAGAGTTTTGCTATGAAAATTCATAGCGAAATAAGTCAATATGAAATTGACTCAGCTTGCTGCAAAGTCTGCAGCTCGAGAATTGAGTGGAAGAAACTCTTTATGCAAACGAAAAATCCTTGAAAAAAGAAATTTCATTGCAAAAAGAGATATGAAGCGCCCTCTTTTTGCAATGAAATTTCTTTTTTCAAAGACAGCGTCATCTGTTGGAAATGGAAATAACTTTAGGTTAGGGACATCTTAGTAAACTTTGGGTTCGGAGAACGGAATTTTTCAGATAGGTTCTAGGATAATTTGTAAAGTATAAATACGGCGCTTCTCAAATCCAGGAGGCGAATCTTATTTCAGACAGTGAACAAAGTAAACTATCTGGATTGCGATAATCAGAAGTAGAGTACTAGCGATAACTATAAAGAGTCAATTTGATAATTGTTTGTAAATGTTATAAAAGTAAACAGTGAAGTTAAATAAAAGAAGAACTTGATAATGATATCTGAAATATTGTGTTTTAAATAACAGACAAATGCCACGCCCGTAATAATATAAACAGTGTTTGCTTATTGGTGCTTTTAATTCCACAAGCTTCTACCCAGATATTTCTTCGTTCTGTACTAAACATTCATAACTGGATCTTCAAAACACATAGCTTTTTTTCAGATTATGAAATCTAGTCTAATAATTGATTTCAGATAATAGAAATTCACACGGAACTTTCAGGGTTTATATGGAATACAAAAGTAAGTCTCCATATTTTATTGTTTGGTATCTTTCTTTCAGGTAATTACTACAAATAGTCATATGGTCTCTTTCAGGTTTTTATTAGCGATTACATAGTCTATCCTTAAAGAAAGTTCTTAAAAATGTAATTTTTTCTGGCATTTGTTATCTACCGCAATTTAAAGACAGCTAACTGACTACTCGACTTACAAAGGGGTTTTGGAAAAACAGATTGGCTTTTATTTCATTCTAACTGATCACTCTCAGGCTGTGATGAAATAGAGGTAGGAATAATGTATTAATAAGGAATGGAGGAAAGTGTTACTATTTAAGATTCTAGTTCAAAAAAAGTTATGTTTGTAATAATCCTCAATTTTACACTAAAAATTAATACAGAAATCTTCCTTAATTAATGTACTGCGCTAGTTATGAGCCGTGATGATCGAATGTTTATCCATTTGCAAGTACCCTCAGTTACCAAGGCCTGTTGTGTTTTCATTTTTCATTCAGTCTCAGTAGTTAGGTAGTCATTCACACTCAAGTCAAACACGCAAGTACTTACATTACACTACGACAACCAATCCTCAAGTCTAATAGCCATGTTGAAACATGTCTATACACATTCACCAGGACAGGTTTCCCTGGAATAATTAACAGAATGCCGCGCAAGGGCATTCGCTTTATTCTTTCATTACAACGTGAAAGTTCCTATCGCTGTGGTTTATTACTTCTTTGCCTACTAGATATTTTCTTTCAGTTTGATCTCTCTTTTATTGCTCATGTCGCCATCTTTGAAATTATGCTCTCTATAAGCAGTTAAAATATTATAAAAATCTAATAATATTTAGTAGTAGTAGTAGTTTGGTCCTCCAAGAAATTATATTCAATTCAATAATTTTTTTGGCCTGTCGAAATTCACCCATTTCCTCATGGCGTCATGGTGACCATCCATAACAAAGCACAATCGTCAGTCCCTTATAGCAGCCATAATACATATATATGTATGCAAACTGTAATATAGGAATATGCATATAATGTAGTCCCCAGCAAACATTTGGATGAAAAATCTTCAGGGCGATATTGCCAAAATATCTTCCACGCTAAATTAAAGCAAATACTGTGAAATGATTTTTTCCTTGTCTTGCGTAGATGAAAAGAAGATGAAATTACAAACAATTTTGTTTACTAATTTTAAATTTGGAAGCAAGAAGACAATAGTTTCGCTTATTTGTCATCTCTATGATACACGAATTTATCATTTGGAAGAACGCGTCATTACACTCTGTGACAGTAATTAATTTGTGAGTTCACTAGTGATTTTAATTCTACCAATTGATATTAAAAAAATTTAATTGAATAAATATATACCTACTTTAAAGAAATATCTTCTTTATTCGCTTACTGCAAATTCCAAAGGTTTTATTTCGACGATTCTTGAACGATTTCTTGAACGATAAGAAAGCGAATATTTTTGAAGAAACGAATACGTTTCTTATTCATGATATGAACATAACTCGCCAGGAAGGGATATTGGCAATTACTTTAACGTATCGCGTAGAAGATACGCATTCGTTTCTTCAAGACGTTTTGCCTGTGGGGTAACAGTTTCTCCCGTTGTAAGTTAACAATGCAATACGAATATGATTATCATCCACGAGATATTTTTTCGTCCAGGTAATAAGAAAGTGAATCTTCTGCGTTTCGCACTGTTTGCTGGGTCATCACCGCTCTTGCTTGGCGAGGGAATACTCCCTACTATTTCCGGCTCTGGTGCAAGGTTTATATTAAAGAGAGTTGCCCCTCTTCATCCATGACTTTTTTCTTCTCTTTATTTTATCAAGCTAATACCTTTGACACACAGCGAGTATAGGTACCATAGTACGGATACTATTGTATTCGCTGTACCATGCTAGGTGACACATCGCATTATAGTTTTATTTGACAGCTTTAAAATCTTGGTAAGTTTTGCTTTTCAAGAAATCGTCGGAAATATTTTTAGTGTCAGCTCGGCGCATGTCATAAACTAGTGAATATTCCCGAAAAGGCCTATTTGAACAAAAAGTCATAAGCTTGATTAATTTGCCACCACCTGAAAGTAGCGCTGAAATCATTAGAAAGTTCCGTATACCATGGCAAAAACCCAAGTATTTATACTAGCCTCGTACCAGTTTGCTCAGCTTGTATTATGCTGGTATGCAACGACACACAGGTGGTTCATCCGCGTACTATGGTATCTGTACTAGCTGTCTGTCAAAGGTATAAGATGTTTCTCGGGATCTCTCTGTGAACTAGAAAAATCAGAAATTAAAATTAGAGATTACTCTTCAAGATTTTTTACCGGGCATACTTATATTTGTTCAAGAACGCAAGTTTTTTAATTCTCCGGAATATAGCAAAAGAAAAAAAAAATTTTTTATTTGTATTTCATCACACAACTTATTTGATTTGGGTAACAAGTTACAAGTCTTGGTTTTGACTCATCAACAGGTCCTAAATAGCGAAATTGAGTGACTTGAAAAACAAATGGCAAAATTTAACACAGAAAATAAATGAAAAAAACCAAAAAATTGAGAAAAATAGAAAAAACACTTTATTAAAAAAAGTCTGTACCAGTGAGTGTAAGGTTTTCTGCTAACACGAAACGATTCTTCTTCTGCCTTTTTCTTTTTTCAGCCCACTGCGGGCATACACAGGTTCGATTTTTAACATTTATTTCTCAGGTATCCAAAAAAAATACCTTCTTGAACAAGTAAAAATCAGAGAGCCACCTTATGATTTATACCCATAACTTCCTTCTAAGGAAAATCTGGTCAATTCAAGCACATCTTTGGAAAAATACGCTGATCAAGCGAAAATTTCGTTTCCTATACAAAATCTGTGTAAAACAAGTAAAAAACCTTGAATTGGTCTAAGACCTTATGATGACCTACATGAATGCTCATATGAAATTTCGTATTGTCACCCTTCTGTGCAATTTTGATTTTTGAAGTGGTTTTTCGCATACATTTCTAGAACGGTTTCTCGGACAGAAAAAATTATTATAACCAATTTTATACGATTTCATATTCTAAACATATTTTTAGTACAATAAAAATCTCTAGAACTGATCGTTTTCACAGTATACGTAAAAAACCTAAATTTTCATATGCCAACATCAGGATAGGGTTGCCCGATTTAGTCCATTTTTTTTACTTTTTTTTGCTATTAGTACTATACAAACACCACGTACCAAATTTCAGTTCTCTATGTCGACGCGTTCTCAGGCAGTGTCCAAATTTATAGTGGAAAACAAAATTTTTGTATGGCAATGGAGTTGCCCGATTTTCCTCTATTTAGAACTAAATTTCACTTTTCTCTTCAATGCCCGTGTACAAAAAGTCAACTTTCTAAGTGAACGCGTTCTCGAGTTATCGTCCGCACAGACGGACGAACAGACGGACGAACGGACATGAAAAAATCAAAATAACTTTTTATATTATGCGTGGGTGTCTAATCCATTTTGCTCTACCATCAATATTTCAATGTGTTACAAACGGAATGGCAAGCTTAATATACCCTTTAGATCAGGGTATAAAAAATGTGGGTTTTAAGATTTCGTAAAGTAGTATACTGTTCGAAAGAAAAAATCAATGTTTAGGTGGTGGAATGCAGATGGCGCTAATATGATAATATGAATAATATTTACTTCGCACCGAAAAGTTGACAAATTATTGATACCGTTTGATGCTTGGTGCCGGTTTGGCAAATATAACCAATTTGTGTTATTTAATTTGTGAGATTACGTCTATTAGTTCAGTTCACTTTAGTGTTATTTATTGAAATGTTTATAATGGAAAATATTGCTTGACAATTAATTTCTCAATTATTCACTCTCCACTACTTTTTTATATTTTCTCCAAAAATCTTTTCCATGTAGAATTATATGCCCAGCTGCGAGGCAGGGGGACGAGAGATCCCAATTGTCATAACCCAGCACTTTATCTCAACATGTAATTTTCACCAGCCTGTTTGGTTTTATGATTATCTAGGTATCAAATCACTTCACGAATCTCGATTTTATAATTTTTTTTTCTATCGGTATTATAGGCTTTACAGAGAGAAGCTTTTCCATGGTCGAACATTGTTGGTGCTAGTGGTCAAAAACTAAAAAAAGCGCAGATGGCCGACCGAGACGACAGGCTAACTCTGACACAATTCCCTTACTTATTTACTTCTAGAGTATCAGTGAAAGGTTGCTGTTTTTTACGTTATATGTATAAAACTCAAGGACATCCAACTCAATCCATGTCCACAGTTTATAAGAAAAATTTAAACGTTTCAGTTTTACCTATTTAGAGATTCCGGAGATTCCAAGAAATGTAATCGTTTCAACGACAGCTGTTTCCACAGTAAAAACAAATTTTGCGCTTTCATCCAGAAATTTATTTGCTTCGAGTACTTAAATTCAATCCGAGTCACGGACATTTTGATATTATGCCAAAAATTTCGCTTCTTGTGATTTATACTTTATGAGCTACAGCACAAAATGCAATGTGCACGAATATCAACCACTAAAAAACCTCATGTCCCAATGAGAAAATAGGTCTTGTTCTTGTGTCTTGCTTTTCAGCACAAAAATGCAAAAACCTTGGACCATTTATTCGAGGCTTAAGTGTCTCTATGGTAAAATTTTATAATGTTTCATAGCGATGCAACATATATGTGTGCCCTTTGTATGTGTGGGTGTGTGCCCAGAAAGATTTGCTTTTTCCTTAAAATTAAAGACTAAATCCTTTAAGCTTTAAAGGAAAAATTAAACCCTAATAACAAGAAACAAAGTGAAACGCCTAGCCCTATTTAACGGATGACTAGACTTGTGTAATCTGAAACAATGCACGCGGCAAAATTGTATTATAAATTGCGCTAATACTAACCCAAGTGAAAATTTAATTGATGCAAACGCTTGATGGATAGCAGTGCTGTCAGCATTGTACAACAAGTGTGCTTCCACCATTTCGGAATTTACTGTTGGAACGTTCCTCAGCTGCTGAATATTAACGTCCTTCCCATGGCACATCCTAAAGCTCGACACGTAGAGAATGCACTGCTGACATGAGTGTTGATCTTGCTTTGGTGCAGAATGCTTATGACAAACATTAATATTCCCATACACACTGTTCTACTTATGTAGCCTTATACCTTTGTGGGGTATATGTGAACAGTTTCGTTAATGCTGTAAGGAAAAACCCACAACGGGAATTTACCAGCTAAAAAAAGCAAGCTTCAAAAACAATTTTGTATGATAAAAAGTTAAAGGAACTCTGTGGATTACAGTGGAATAACTCAAGTCTTTGAAGAGAAATTTTACACCCATCTGTTTATAGTTCATTAGAATTCTCAATTTTTATATGGAAAAAATTTATAGACTGTTGGAAAGATCCAATCATTATCATTTGGTGTAACGTCCATACAAAGTTAGTTAACTTAGAGGACTCACTGTAAAGCCAATGAAATTTTAAGCAAATCATCAATCAATCATCATCATTCAAAATAAAGTAATTATCATGAATTTTTCTGGACGGTATTTCTTTTGGTGTGCTTGAAAAATAAAAAAGATTAGTGGAATCTAAATCTTCTTTCAAGCAAAACAAATATTTCTATTTGCAAGTATACATGTCATGTTTAACTTACGTCCGATGAGGAAATGAAGAATATTTAATAGCATAATTTACTTGAATTTTAAGTAGCAGGCCTTTTCCACTTGGGAAAACTCGATAGTGGGTTTTACTTTTGGAACTGAAAGCGATATTTTTGTTTGCTGGGAAGGTTATCTCGGGTTTTTGTATCAAGTTGGTTAAATTGGTGTTTTCTCTAAAATCATGGCGGTTACATAATCAAAATAAAAACTTATAATGGATTATTCCCAATTGTAAAATCCCAATCAGTTACAACTGCGAAACCGATATATAGAACTTAGGAATTACAATTGAAGTAGCAGGTCCGCAATTTTGTTTTTTAAATAAAACGCAGACATAATTGCAAATGCTATATATAATTGATACATAACTACATATATTGTTGTTTTTATATTCATTATCAAAATCTAACCATTCCAGTAAATATAGAATATGTCCTGCATTTAGATATAATGTTTGTCTGTTTGATAGATCTCCTGTAAAGACAAGTAATAATTTGTATAGATTAGGCGGAAAATAGGAAAGAGGGTGTAACTTAAATACGTGGTATCCGAGGGGAAGGGGGACTTACATATATCTTGAATACTTTTTTTTACTTAACACACGCTAACGATTATAGTTTACATCCTGTGAAGCCTACTATTAGGAATCGCACAATGAGATACAAAATAACAAATATAAAAAAAATGGAAAATGTTTGGTTTTTTTGTTTTTTTAATTTCACTAAGTTTTCCTCAGAAATGACCCATTAACAATATGCCTTTTATTTAAATCTTGAATTCAATGATAAACTGCACCTTTAATTTGATACCACATGAGTACCTACCTAAATGCAAGACTTGTGCAGTTATGCGACATTTTTACCTGTATTTAATCCCCTGCAAGAATGATAATGTGTTTCAAATCAGTATTAGAAGTCTGCAAAAATCCAACACGTTACGAAATAAGCAAGTTGTCCTGCCCGTAATACGTTAACAGTTATAATTGGTTTATACTTAGTGGCTTATTTTCTTGGATTCCACTACTATACTTAAATTAACCAACATTGCACTTACATTAACTGTTTAGTTCACTAAATACAATAACTTAATTCCTAGAGAATGCGCAATTATTTATATTTTCAAAAATAATATCAGAACCAAATTCTATAAACAGTACGTACACAATTATTAAAAGTATAAACAATTTTGTTAAAATTTAACTTGCATTTACCAGCTTGACGTTTGACACTTGATTCAATTAGATTTCTATTTCTTTAGGTTAGGGAAGAGTCAACAACCACAATAAAGTATTTTGTTAATACTATTTCTATTGCTGTCGATACCCAAAATAAGAATCTTTATTCTAGTTGCTATCGAAATTAAAGTCATCACGCATGTCAATAACAACAACAAATCTTTAATTCCAATCCGTAATCAAAACAAAGTATTTATTTTGTTAGTACTAACTATGCTCTTATCACAGTTGATACCCGCAATAAGAATCTTTGTTCCATTTGCTATCAATACTCAAGTCCTTATTCTAGTCGATACCAACAATAAGAAATCTTTAATTCCAATCAGTAACTAGAACAAATTGTTTGATTTATTAGTACTAAAATATTCGTATTGGAGTCGATACCCACAATAGGAATCTTTATTCTAGTTGTTATCGAAAATAATGCCTCTATCCTAGTCGATACTCTGGATAAAAGTCTCTAGTTCCAATCCGTAACTAAAACAAAGGTTTTGAATTTCTTAGCAAAAGTAGTATATTCTTACTACAGTCGATACCCACAGTTAAAATCTTTATTCTATTTGCTATCGAAAATAAAGTCTCTATCCTAGTCGATACCCAGACTAAAAATATCTAGTTCCAATCCATAACCAGAACAAAGGTTTTGATTTTGTTAGTAGACGTAGTATACCCTGACTACAGTCGATACGCACAGTTGAAATCTTTATTCCAGTTGCTATCGAAAATAAAGTTTCTGTCATTGTCGATACGCAGGATAAAAACCCCTAGTACCAATCCATTCCAGAATAAAGGCTTCGATTTTGTAAGTAGAAGTAGTATATTCTTACTACAGTCGATACCCACAGTTAAAATCTTTATTCTAGTAGCTATCGAAAATGAAAACTTTATTCTAGTTGATAACCAGGATAAAAATCTCTAGTCTAATCGTCAACCAAAACTAAATCGTAGTTTGTTAATAGAAAGAATGATTTACCAGGAGTAGAATTTACCAAGTTGATTGCTACGCTGCCTAACTGAGAAAGGGATCGAGTCAAGTCAGATTATGGTTTAAATGGTTTGCGCACGGCTCCAAAGAAAGTTATTCAGAGGCCCATGGCAACAAAAATGGCATAGCATCCATAGCTTTACACAGCAGCTGTATCTTCTCACATTCATCCTAAGTGTCACAATTTTTATGTTGTTTTAACACAGCGTTCCTAAATAATTATCTTATTAAAATATTTAACTAAACTCAATTTCGATAAATAAATAAAATATGGTTGCAACCAAAAATATTTTTCGATTAGTCAAATATAATTCTGTTTTTTGTAAGTAATTATTTATGAATAATATTACTAACAATATTATACTACCGTGTAAATAATGCTACAGTTTCGTTGCACCAGTCAATTTCTGCATTTAGTACGTTTTCTGTCTTCAAGGTGTTACACTTGCGCGGGATGCAGTTGTTATGTCACGTCAATTGAACAATATGTTGAATTTTGTTTAGATTTGGAACGAAAACTTCACATTCATAATACGTCAAGTTTGCAATTATAACAACAAACATGTCTAAAGGATCAATCGTTGACTAATCGTGGGCTAATCGATTTTATTAAGCTTGGATGATATTCAATTGTGAAGCTGCTGCTAAAAGCACATTCAAATAATTTCTAAAAATCTCGAAAGAAGGGAATCTTTGAAGACAATTGAATCCAAACACTTAAGGTGGAAACTCATGAAGATCCTGAAAGGAGTTGAATTGAAAGAAGGTAATTATAAACATATAGATAATTTCATTTGTTATTGTTTTGTGTAGAATAAATTTTTGGTGGTTTTTTCTCTCTATTTCAGGATAGAGGAGTTGAAGCCAGCGTATATTCCTGTAACTGTGTTCAATCCTGAACACAAATAATATGAAATGCTTCAAGTAAGCCTCACAACAATTATTAAAAGGTTTCCAATAAGATCCAAAACTTAATAACTTAAAATGCAGATTTGATGAGAAAAAATAGCGGAGAAGAGAACTACTATTAAACATCGTTCTCTTAATGTTTTTGGGAGACAGTCATGGGAGGTCAAGGTAATATAATTAAAGACTTTCTCTTGTTATTGCCTTCAGCATAGCTACCCTGCCGATGAAGGTATATTAGAAGCTACATACTGCGACTAGTCACAACATCGTGATACATTTAACACCCTTTCTTTGGTATTTCTGCTGAACACCCCTCACTTGTTTTCACTTGAAAATGTTAGCTCATTGACGGAACTACGCGTGTGTATTGTGTGCCGAATTTCAAGAAAATCGTATCGGTATTCCCCCTGAGAAATCGCGCGACCAATTTTGGATCCACTCGTAATATAAAATTTTACTGAAACTTGACATATAAGCGAAATTCCAGTGACCATATAATATTTATAGGTTAAAATATAAATGAAATTACAAGACAAGGCAGTAGAAGGAAAACTGCAACATAAAGCGGGGATTAGAAAAGACTTAACAGTCCAGTACCAAGTAAAGTGAGTATGAAAATGCAAAGAGCAAAGGACTTGATCAGCGACTTAAATATCGTTTTTTTTTTTAATATTATTTTTAAGCCTAGTTCAGAAAAAACCCAAAAATTCGCTACACACGCTCAAGCAAATCTTGTCCAGTCTTTTGATTTACATGAGCGGGTGTAGCGAATGTCGGAACTTGAGTTGAGATAGCATGAGTGAAATCGGGCGAAACTATTGCGTACAAGCAAAACTTATGACTTTGCTATGGAATTGATCTAGACAAATTCAAATGTTAACCTTTGCATCCACTCGCAACGAATTTTATTCAAACTTTAGTTCATTCCTATAGCACAGTTGTCAGGTTTGCTTGAACACAATAATTTCGTCAGATTTAATTCATGGCAGACTTCAGTCTCAACTCAGCGCTACACACGCTCATGCAAATCATACGACTGGACCATGCATGGCCCATTCGTATGATTTGCTTGAACATGTGTAGCGGCCTTAAGACTAGATGCAAAGCACAGCTTACCAGGAAGGAGATAGGGTAAGGAAAAGGAAATGTGAGGAGAGTGGCGGAAACGGCATTGCTCTTGGAAACCTTTTTAATCTTTGTACTTATATTTTAGAATTACAAAGTTGTAAATAAGATAATCCGCTCAAAAATTGTTAAAAATTGGTGGGGAAACGAGTTATTATGCGGGACATATATGTCTTATGTATAACATGTATGCCCCAGGAGGGCGGTACATGCTCATCTAATAAAATAAAGTCTTAACAAAAGTAATCAAAATATATTTCAAAAGGCAATATAAAAAAAATATACAAGTACTTCAGTCAAAAATAAGAATTACCGTCCACCTCCGGTATGATATGGTTCAAAACATTGCTTACATGGAGGCTCTTTGCATTCACTGCAAACAGTTTTGGTCCATTTTTCTTTTCCAGTGGCGCTGCAAGACACACAGCGACGACGGGAGTGTCCTTCAATTAGTAGATGAAGTCTCACGTTTCCTGGCAACTTGATATTTTTCGATCTACAACCAAGTATTTTTTTTATTTTTCCTTCATCTGTATCTAAGACAACTTGATGCGATTTTTAAGACTTGCGATATATTTCCAGCCTCTCATTGGTACATTGTGTAATATACGAAAAACATTTCCAATGGAGTTTGTAAACTTATCAACTTTTCACCAAGTATACATCGTCGTTTAGATGATATTGCTTTCCTCGGCGTAAATGTAGAATCAGATGTACCTAGTTGAAACTAAATACAACTAGGTAAATGCTCAGCTTCAGGTGCAAAATCTGAAGGTTGTTCAGAACAATCTGTAAGAGTAGTTGGCATCTTCAAAATATTCATCATCAGTCGGTAAATAATCAGATCCAAAATCACTGAATGGGTCATGATCGCTATCCTCAGTCAACATTTCTTCAATTTCAGAATCCATCGGTCCCAGTTTCGGCTTCCTCCTAGCAAAGCACTCCTAAAAGAAATTAAAAAAAATGTATTAATCAACCCTGCTGGGATATTCTGAACCCATTAAATACACCTGTTGGAACCAAAACGACCCATATCATAGAAAACGCCAAAAAATATGATCACCATTCGAAAAGTGGATTACTAATATAGGTTTTTTATTCAATAAGTTGATAAAACAATAAAAACATACCTTTTTCATCAAATCAACGGCGAAAACACTAATAAAACAATAAAAGACACTACACACTTTTTTGCTCCTCCAAAACACGTTGTAACAAACATTACTATTGCATAAAATGAATGTGCTGAATGCTACAACCACAAATTCCGTTACTTGATAGTATGAACACAGAAACGGGACAACATAAACCCATTAAGAGTGTTTTTAGTGCTCATACGAAGCTCTTGACATTTTGCTGGGATCTATGTGTCCCAGCAGGCACGAATGGATTATATGTGTCACCCTTAAATGTTCGCAGAGTGTATGCCGGAGGAAAGACAGAAGATGGTAGACTGTTCCATATGCACATATTTCCGGATAAAAAAGCATAATGGATTTTCACAATGCGGCCGAAAGTAATTTTAAAGGTAAAAGAATGTGCGAGATTTATAGAGCTAGAATTGTGTGCAGGAATCATTGTACAAGCGATCAAACTAGATATTTCATTAGGAAATGAACCATGCATGTAGCGATAATGAAGCGAAAGGTATCCAACATTTCATCAGTGCATGAGAGAGTCGATATGACAAGTTATTGTCAAAACGGCTCATTGGCAATTGAAGGCTCTCTTTTAGACAATATCCAATGAAGTTTAGGCGACCACCCCGGCCCAGATATGGGAATTGTATTCCATTCTAAATCTGATGTACGACATGCAGGGTAGCGCTAGACTCGATTGGATAGAGTGAATCTTACCCATTTTCAGAAATCCATGATAATTCGATGCTGCTTTGGCAACAGAGAAACAGTAAACAGAAACAACGTGAAGCAGGATTGAAAGTGAACGGTAATCATCCAGCACAATAAATAGCCAAATAAACGCGAATCTCGATTGGAACAAGACTACTGCGAACTGCTGTTAATGTTCCTTCATATAACAACTTTCAACAATGAAATCATTCCATTTTGAAAAATATTGCACGCAATTCTTGGTCCACTTTTACTGAATCAATTTTCTTGAAAGTTAGCACAAAAACAAAGCTCGTCAGTATTTTCAGGTCAAAATAAGTGGATCAAAAATCCATTAAGGCTTTTACTGAGGGTCACTTAATTTAATCTGAAAATATCAAATTGTCATAAGAACTACAAGTTTCAAGAAAATTTGTCGATAAAATTCATTGGTAACCAATTTATACGATTTTATTTTTGTTGCAAAAGGTGAATTTATGCAAAATTTATTGATTTTTTCTAGTCTACAGAGTGCATCTCTATGCAATATGATTTAGAACATATTAATCCATAATCTATTTCACAAATTAACTCAAAAAAATATTTAATAAGGTAAATAAAGATATAGTGCAACTAAATACTCAAACAATTACCTACTAATATAAATACGAACTAAATATTAAGATGTAGAGTAGGTACCTACAGACAATAAGTAATATTTAGGTATCATTAGAGAAGGAAATATTGTCAAAATAAATTCAATTAATCAAACTACAAACACTTTAAAATAACTTGACATCGGATTATATGCATTTGCACTTTTGCAATGTTAATGCAAATATTATAACTAGTAGGTACTTTCTCGTTTATGTTGCATAATTCGGCATAAAAGTTTGAGTTTATCAATTTCATATGTGTTAGATAGTAGGCGAGGAAGTAGTGAAATACTCGACGTGTTTAAAAAGCTAGAAACCATAAACCTTCCTCATTATAATTCAATTGTTGCAATCACAAAAAAATGATGCACTGTCGGACTTATTTTCGGTAAAACTCTAAAACAAGTTAGACAAGGTTCTTGCCAAAAATCGGGGCTTTGAATCAATTAAGCAAATAAATGCTTACATAATAGTACAGAAGTAATTTCACAAATTTCAAACTGAAAATGTAGGAAAGTGTATTGTAATATTGTAATTCATTTTCATTTCATTTATCCTTCTGTAGGTGGCATTATACAACAAGTTATAAAATCTTGTTTTAGTACAAGATTAATAGGTACATTATCCAATAACTAATATTATAAACAACTAGACTAATAAGAAATTAATTAATTAATTAGAACTAACTTACAAGTGCTCGAGAACTTTGCATTTAAAATTACCAAACAAACTTGAATCAAGGCACTATTAATGTAGTAAGTCGACTTGATATCGGAATCTGAAGTAAATCATAAAAGTAGCTGGGGTTCCGAGAATTAAGAGTCCTAGCCAATATAATAACAGCACGATATTTGAAATAGATCTTAAGGCTGCAACCAGGGATGGAGCTGGCGTAAGGTGAGACATGGTCAAAACGACGGAGACTAAGACCATACCTTATAGTAGCAGTTTTTAGATTTCGAATACGACTCATAGTCAAGGCAAGCAAATATTTCGCCTCCGTAGGTAAAAAGAGGGCAAGCATCCTAACTAGCTTTAAATGGGTTTGCGCTGGAGTAAAATTACTAGTCGCCCAGTGTGAACGAAGCTCACCATATACTTTTCTCATTAGAGAATTAATATGACGAAAGTGTTCTATCGAAGATAATTCCCATGTTAGAAGCGGAATCAGCAATTGGAATTTTGTATTTAAGCATTTAGTTTTGGTAGGGTTCAAGTGCAGCATGTGGTCAATGTTGCACAAATAAATATAATGGAGATCATCACTTAGCTAATCTAATTGATCTTGATGTGTATGGTGTACAATTCAGTATCATCAGCATAAAGGTGTAGTTTGCTGTTCTTACAACAATGAAATAAATAATTGGTGAAAAGAGAGGACAACAGTGGACCCAAGATAGATCCTTGTGGCACTCCGGAAGATACCACTTGAAAAGAGGAATATAAATAAAATAAATAAATAATAAATAAAAGAATGCACATATTGATAACGAACCCTCAAGTAAGTGCCGATAAGGTTTGAAGCCTGGGTAGAGAAATTAAACTGCATAATCAGTTTTCTACGTAGCTTGCTATGATCCACTGAATCAAATGCTTAGAGAAATCCAAGAGCACTAACATGCAGAACGCGTCCCGGTCAATAGCAATCTGCAATCAACTGATTGTTCTTCATTTATCTATTTATCTGGCCAGACATAATTTTTTAAATTACTTTAGATAAAAAGGGTAAGATACAGGTGGTCTGAAATCGGTGTTAGATGAATTTTTCGGAAATCTTTCACTGCTTCGGAAACTGAGATGACGTAAAACAGATATTACAAATATGTGCAAGAGGAGAAAGAATATAAGGCAGGAGCATTTTAACAAATTTTACACATCCCGTCCTGTCAGATTTGATTTCACAAAAAGTTGCCTATTTCTCGGGTAAAATTAAATGGTGAAAAGTTGGTAGGAATACAAGGATTAGATAATTCAGAGCTGCCTTGTGCAGGTACCATAAGGAATTTCCTGTTGAGTTCTTCCGGATCGACGTCGATATTGTTTTTAGTTGGACAAACTACGCCGACATAATGTAAGCTTTCCATAATTTGTTTGGTGATAGTCATGTCAGAGTGTGACAGCTCGATATCATTTCCACATGTCAAGTGCTCTATTCCTGTGAAGAATGAGGTTCATAATTCTAGGAGAATACCATGTACAGACAGGGTAACCAATGGAACATACTTTCCATGAAGATAATGGATCACTTAAGATAGGAAGTCAATGTGATCCTCAGCGTCACATATAGTGTAAGTATGAACATTATTCCAAGGTAGAGACTCAGCTTCATTATGGAGATTATCTAAATTTTCTGCACTATAATTAAAAAATGAAATGATATTAGGCTTCTAAATATATTGGGGTTGAAAATCAAAAGTCATCATTATCATGTCATGATCAGATATACCTGCAAGTGACATCTGATTCATGAATTTAATTTTAGCTGACCAAGATGTGGGAAATATATCAAGAAGAGAGTGGGTGAAAGGTGAATGGGATGTTCATTAATTCGATGCACATCAAGCGAGTTCAACACGAAATTAAATTGGTATGTCAATATATCTACTGAGAAAATTAATATTAAAAGCTTCACTTAAAACGATTTAGTGTATCTGTATGTTCATATTATGATGGGCTGCTCTCCAAACCTCTAAGATCTATGACTATGTATTAACCAGTTACTAATTCTACTGATGAACAAAGTTTTTAAAAGAGCTTCCAGATAGTGCTAGTGATTTCACCTGAATATAAACTGATGGTATTAATGAAGGATAGGAATAATAAATTTACTTTTATAATTAGAGACGTCAGTTGAATATTAGAATTTTCAAATTTAAAAAATTCACTCATTGAGAAGGGATATTTTTTCAAGTTCGCATGATGTAAGAGATAGAGAACCAAATGGCGACTCAATATTGAAATTGTTTGCCAATTTTTTGTTCTAAAAAGATATAATAATAAATATTCCTTTACAGATCACTCATGTGGAATTACCATTATGCCTGTAAATGGCTTCCGAGAAAAATGAACTGTCTTCGAAGTAACTTAATAATTTAGATGTCCCCAGATTCTCAATGAAATAAATTGAGCCAATTCGATGGAAAATTTTATCAATGGGCGCCATAAATCACATAAGGAAGGCGTCTAACGTTCTCCTGTGATAAACAGTCAACGCTATTGGACACAACACGCAATTTATAGGAGAGGGAAGAAATTTGCTGTCTTTTCTTTAAAGATAATTTTTCTTCAATGGATGTGAAAACTCTTGGAATTTTTGTAAAAATAATTTTATTTTGTAATGACGGCGCGTGTTACCTTCATTTCAATAATTGGCATTGATGGTCTTGATTAGGTGTAGGTCGCCTTTTTTTCTTTTTTTATAATTATCAAATGCTTTCTATCAAAGGAAATAAAGTAAAATATTGTATTTTATGTTATTATGTAAAAAAAAAACTATCAAACCAAGGAACATGGCGTTCATATACAGATCATAATACAAGGATAAAAAGTATGACCGATTCTAGAGAAACCTTTTGCATTACTACGTAGTATGGCCACAAATGTCATTTTCAACGTATTTACTTTGGATTATTCGTATTATATTGACTGGAATACGTTTTGAATATATTAAAATATTTAACAAAGCATTAATTTCTTCGTTTAATGACTTCGAAAAAATAATTATTTGCTAGTGGGAGAGCAAAAAAATTTCCAAATATGAAATTTTTTCACTTTGATAAGGACGATTGAAATTGAGACGAACAAATTCGTGACATAATTATGTCCCCAAATAAGGCAAGCAACTGATTGAGAGATAATTCGGCCATACCTTGTTAATCTTTGTATCATGAGCATAATGTAAATGTGATTTAAAAAAACCCAAGAAAAAACAAATTGTAGGAAATGTGACAGAATAATAATGCCCCTATTTTTTGATCATTAGCTTTTATTTTAATTGTATATGCCAGAACGTTCCAAGAGACCAAGGTGATCGAGTGTATTATCCTCAAGATGAAAAGTTATAGATGTTTTATTGCTCATCTTTCTGCAGAAAATCAGATCCAGTTTTTTCTTTATATAGGTAAAAGGAGATTATGCAATCCAACAAAATATATAATTATTGGATCTTTCAATAATATTTGTAAATTGATTGAAAATTAAGCAATTCGTTGGAATGGAGTGGAATAGAGACTTTGACTCCAATTCAATGAACTGTTATTCAATAACTTTTTTTTCCTAGATATCCGTCAATCATTTTTTTTCTATTATCAATAGCATATTATCTTTCAATTTTAATTGCTAGCAACCAAGCATTAAAGCCACCAATGATCTGGAAAAACAAATGATTTCATAATATCTGAGAAAAAACTATTTCATTACTCACGCATAAATCTCCAAAAAACTCAAATGAAAAAATTAATAACAGGCAAAGACCAGACGGAAAATTTCGTTAAGTTTGTAACTAAAAAAAAAAAAATGAATAAAATAAACACGAGATAAGGTGAAATTGCGATATGCGGGGGTGTTACGGGGTTGAAAGGCTTTTTTTGCCATTTTCGGCGAAATATGACTTCCTACAGGAAAATGTTCTCCACGAAAGTTGTAGATAATAGAAATATCTAAAACTTTCGTATAAGACATTTTTCAACATAACCTCCAATTTTTCGAGAAAATGGCGGAAAACCGCATTTTCAGTTTTTTATTATTGTCTCTCGTAAAAATAATTCAAATTATACATGAAAATATGTGAAAGTATTCTTTTTTTACATTGAATAAGCACAATTTTCTTGGAATCTGGGAAACATGTAGTTTCCGATATATTTACAATTTTCGAAGCAAAACAAAACCAAAATTTTCCAAGAAAAAATTTATTGCTGTTTTTTACTTTTTAAATATTCTATCTGGGACCATTTTAACCGTTGCAAGAACCGCTTAAAATTGAGAATACCCAAAAAAATGACTTTTCGGATCACGAAATTTTCAATTTTTTTTATCATTATTAAATAATGGATTAAATTTAAATGGCTATACTTTAATGTAATATTACTAAAGTTTAATCGAAGACAGTGACGGAAATCGTCCTGAAAATATTAAATTAATAACAAAAATTAATAAAAATCTTTAAAAAAAATCTTTTAAAAAAAACAACAAAATCTGAGCTTTACGGTGAATATGGAAACATTAATGCTTTGCCAGCCTGTAACAATATTTTGCATGTCGTTGACGATGGATTCTTACTGCATACCACCACTATACATATCAGGGGCGGCTCCTCATTGGAAGCAAAGGAAGCACTGCTTCCCTTGACAAAATAAAAAAATCCAAACAACATTTTGCTTTAAAATATTCCTCGAATATTTAAAAAAATGTATAAAATTCAAAGAAGTTTACTCCTCTGGCATCACTAGATACAACCTGAAATATTTTATAAGTAACGCCCAATTTTCTCCTACAAACTAAGAACGTACCACCCAGACCAATGTCATTATATCGCTACTGAGATTCTGTATGGTACGCTGTCCAAAATGTAGCGTATGACCCATCCACCATCATTCCACCCAGCAGCAGATCCATCCCGATTTGTCTTGTCAAGTAAGCTACATCATATTCGCTCTGTATGGATGGAACGGCATTAGAATCAAACACCGTTTCCACTGGCATCGCAGTGACGCTGAAATCCCCACAGCGTATTTACAACAACAAAGCCAATGTAAAAAGTTAAATCCATTTAACTTTTTAGACTCATATTCACTCAAGAGTTTGCATGCGTACATTGCTGTGGTACGCTGGCCGCAGCGTAGCGTTTGGCAATTGATTTACACCCCCTGATATTAACTTTCAGTGATAAATTCTGGAGTATATGCTGGTGTGGGTGGGTGTCGGTCTTGCCCACGATTTATTTAAATGCTGCCAGATGTTATCCAATTCGTAGCTTTTTTAAATAATTTTTATCCGACCTCCGAGACGAATATTGTGAAATTTTAGGAATAGTTTTAGAATAGTAAACGTGGATGGATTTCCATGGGATTTTTTGTTTTAGAATTAGTCAGTGGGCTTAATTGTTTACGTTTTTGGGGGTTTTGGGGGGAGGATGGTAGCTACACTCATGGCGTTGTCCAATTTTGACGGTGTGTAATACCAAATTGAAGCTTTTGATGAGATTTATTAAATGGCATATTTTCTTTTACTCTGTAAGAAACTTTATAACAGACTTTTTTATTTTTAAAATGTGTGATTTTCGAATTTGTGTACAAAGGAGGGTTACGTTCTTGCGGGGGCTGATTTTTCTTTTAAACGCTTCCGCATATTGTTTTACATATTTCATGTGAACATTTAAATTTTATATGTTTAACCGATGGGTTTTAATGTGAAATAAATTTTCAAGTTTTTTTCGTGTAAAACGTTTTTACATGGAAGTACTAACATTAAAGTGCGATAATCTTCTAAACTATACTTACCGAAG